>OX465119.1:1135546-1151813 GCA_949987565.1 Luidia sarsii | reverse complement strand
GGGCTATCATAGCGGTCTCGGTGACCAATCATCATCGGGACGGGACCGACAAATTAGCGGGGCGAACGTCGCAACCAGCCCGCCGTGCAACCGACCCTCCCGCCCGCCCGCCGTCTCCCCGTCTCCCCGTCTCCCGACGCCCACGGCCGGCAGGGCGCGGGCCCCGCTTATAGGGGGAGAGAGCTAGTATAGAGGGAGGCAGTGGTGCAGAAAACGCAATACCGACCGCGGCTCCGCCGACTATTAAAGAGCACCGTGGCCCCGCAAACAATAACAACACAGACGAAGAAACAACAGCCCGTAATTCGTTCAATTCGAGGGGCCCAGAGAGACGTATACCACGGCTCTCCGCTCACAGGAAACGCCCAATACTCCCCCGTCCCCTGTATCAATCCCTCTCTTTTTTCTTTCTTTCTTTTTTTTTTTTTTTGGGGGGGGGGGGGGGTCCACGAGTCGTCGGTGCGTGAATCCAGCGAGCTCATAACGAAGCACACTCCTCGTATCGGAGGAAACTGCAGAGGCAGGCAAGGGTATACACTCAATGGACGTTACCACGCTTAGAGAAGCACGAGTAGTTACTGAAGGAGCGTAATTCTATGCATGGGTTACGTTTCGATAGCGTCGTCTCTTTTTCTTTCTTTCTTCAAAGCATTGAAGTATATAGGGGCATATTACTCACTACTACATGACAATCTGTTGCACGGCTTGCATCGAGCCAAGTATTTTGTCAAGACGAACTGCACCACCACTTGTTACCGTCTTCTGGAATGCTGAAGTGAGATGGCGCCCTCAACGGCAAGGAGATTTCCCCGACCGTGTGATTATCACGGGTAGGACTTAATGGGCGGCTATATCCGGCACCGTCGTGAATCATGGATTTCATGAATATTCATGATATTGTATATAGGGCAGCGAGTGCGTGTACATTATGTATCATAATAGTCGAGGACGGTTGGCTGTTCTTGTTTTTGATTGGACATTGGAAGGAACATTGAAATACGTAATTCGCGTCGGTACTGGATCGACGCCCGTCAAGACCTTCCCGTCAGTGACGCGTTTCCGTTCAGACCGGAAGCAGAGGCTAACGGTCAAAGGTCGGAGGTCGTCGTTTTCGGTGAAGAGATGTTGCTACAGGGCGCCTTGAAGTTGTCGATTTGAAATCGGTCTCGAGTGGTTTTTTTTTCAGTTAGCCCCCCGCTTTTTCATCTGCCGCGGTGGTCTCGACCAGACGCATATTGGTTTATGCAGGGGCGCCGCGCTGTGTACACACAGGTAGTGCGGGAGAGGGGGGTTGTTGGACACAAATTACCACGCCCTCTGATGCCAATCATAACGCCTGTTAGGGGCATGGGAGGAGGGGGATGTGGTTGGTGGGCCAGGAGCAAATTGAAGGCTTAATGGGCGACTGATGGGCCGTGCTGAATGGCTCTATTGTCTGCGTGCATGGGGTGTGCACTGGGGGAGCGGGCGTTGAAACAGTGCAGCCATCTGTGTAGGAAGGGGAGATGAGGGGGAGGAGGAGGTGAGGAAGAGGAGTGAGAGGAGGAGGGGGATAGCGAGGAGGGGATAGCGAGGAGGATGAGGGTGACATAGGGGTAAGAGTGGTAGGAGAGAGGGAGAGGAGAAGGTGAGAAGGAGTTGAGGAGGGGGCAGAGGAGGGGGAAGATGAAGAGTGGAGGAGGAGGGGAGATGTAGAGGAGGAGGAGAAGGTGAGGAGGAGGGAGAGGAATAGATGAGAGGAGGAGGGGAAGGGAGGAAGATGAGGACGAAGAGGGGGGAGAAGGAGGAGGAGAGAGGGAGAGGAGGAGAAGGTGAGTAGGAGGGAGAGGAGGAGGGGAGAGAAGGAGGGAAGGGGAAGATGTGGATGAAGAGGGGGGAGAAGGTGGATGGAGAGGCCTGGGAGAGGAAGAGGAGGAGGGAGAGGAGGAGGAGAGGAGGTAAGGAGGAGGGGGAGGAGGTGAAGATGGAGAACGAGGCGAAAGAGGAGGGAGAGCAAGATGACGAGGAAGGGAGGAGGAGAAAGAGTAGGGGGGTACCGGTGAGGAGAAGATGGTAGTGATGATGGTAATGATGATGATGACGACGATGAAGACAGATAAATATACCAGTCCCTATAATGACACACAGCCACGTCAATGGTCCATTACCGCGAAAGTGTTTACTCACAAGAAGGTCTAACATTTGACGGCTCCCACCAAAAAAGTACAGAAATAGCCCGAAATCGCCGTCTCTACGATCGAGAGGAGGCTACATGGCCGCGCCGCAGTAGGGCCTACAGAGGTACGATCAACATGGCGGTGGGTAATATAATATCAAGAACTACAACCCTGGTCGGCTCTCCACCGCAACTATACCCACGCCTGGTCGGGGGAAAGGGTGATGGAGCTGACATGTTTTTTTTAAATGGTGGACGGACTGGTGACGCGTCTACAGTCTCGCCATTTGCAAAGTGGGAGAGGAGAGGATTGGGGGGGGGGGTGGGGTGAGGGCATATCATTAGACGACAATGCCCAACGCGATATGGTCGTGCCGATAATATTATGATGGACACACAGCACACGCACACACCGAATCCACCGCATCACCACGACCACCTTTTACCCATCCCCTCTCCCGGTGTCCCAAATCGAGATGAAAGAAAACAAAGATAACCTCGTGTGGCGATGAGAGACGAAGAAAGAGAAAGAGAAAGAGAAAGAGAAAGAGAAAGAGAAAGAGAGAGAGACCGTAAGGGTTGGGGCGAGTCGAAGGGACAGGAAATGAATAGAGATGGGGAAGGAGGAGAGGGGAGAGGGGGGAGAGGGTCGGAGGGGGTCGGGGAATGAGCCTGGGACAGGTGGAAGACGGGACAGAGAGAGGGGGCGGGAGGGGGAGGGAGGGAGGGAGGGAGGGAGGGAAGGGCGAGGGCGGGGGAGTAATCGCATCGCTGTCCCGGGGTAGGTTGTGGTTTTTTGAAACCCCGCTGGCACACGCCCGGCGGGCGATGGGGGATGGGATGGGATGGGACGGGATGGGACGGGGTGGATTGAGGGGAGATTGGAACAGGGGAGTTGGGTAGGGAAGGGGGTAACGATGGAGGTGTGAGCGAGGCGAAGGGGGGGGGGGGGCTGGCGCCAGACGGTCTCCGGGCCGGGACGAGACGAGGGGAAATTAAAAACCAACCCTTTCTCCTATTCTCCATTTCCTTCTCTCTCTTACCAACTCTCTCTCTCTCCCTCTCTCTTTCCCCACTCTCCCCTCTTCCTCCCCTCCTCTTCTCTCTCCCTTCTCTCTCCCCTACCTCTCCATATCTCTCCCCTCTTTCTGTCCCCTTATCTCTCCCTCTGTCTCCTTTCTCCCTCTCTCCCCTTCTCACTTCCCTCACTCTCTCCCCTCTCCCTCTCTCCCCTCTCTCTCTCTCCCTATCTCTCCCCCTCTCCCTGTCCCGTTCTCTCTCCATCTCCCCCTCCCTCCTTTCCCCCTCTCTCTCCTTCTCTCCCTCTTCCTCCCGTCTCTCCCTATATCTCTCTCCCCACCTAGCTCTCACTTAGTTGTCTGCTTCTTTTGAACACTCCTTCAACGATGTCTCGTCCGCACTGATAATGCAGGGACCTGGGCCATCACACCAAACGGCAAACTTCCGACAGACTTAAAACGACCCGAATACAAGTCTCAACAGCGAGAAAGGTCCTGCTTGGATCGAAACGTCGGACCCCCTGTACATGTCTGGATTCTCGCTTCCTGTACGTCACCGTGACGTCATATCATATAAATGGTAACTGATAAATCGAGACACCGGACCGGAGAGCGTTTTTTTTTATCTTAACCAAAAACCTTAAAAAAAACCCCAGAATTTCAAAGACTGTTAGAATGCCCACATTTTCGTCTAAAACAGCTGCTGCACTTTATTTTTTTTTTTTTTTATTTTTTTTTTTTTGGGGGGGTGGGGGTAAGTAAACCGTTACCGTGGGAACAAAGAGGACAGGAGGCCGGGAGATAGAGAGACTGCCGTGTACGACGTATATACCCAATGATTTCACTGGGTGGAAGAAGCCCGGGAGGGTTTTTTGGCGAAGGTGCCGAGAAGGGTCGGACCAAGCCATCCAGTGCACTCGGGCAGAGCGCGAGAGAAGAAGAAGAAGAAGAAGAAGAAGAAGAAGAAGAAGAAGAAGAATAAGAAGAAGAAGAAGAAGAAGAAGAAGAAGAATCGCCCCGGGCATAAATAATGTTTGTCGAAAACGGTGGAGAGGGGGGTAGGGGCGCACTCGGACGAAGGAAAAATACATTCACTCAAATCCTTCACAAAGGAGGGGGTTGGGGGAAGGGGGGCGATCGCCGTAGGGTTGAGTCGATATACATGCACCCTCTGTCTACGCCTTTCCCCCATCGTCATCTTCCCTGTTCTCCCTCTCTCCCCCAAAAAACCTCTCTCCTCTCCTCTTCCTTCTCCCTTTCCGCTCCTCTCCTTCCTATCGAGAGTGAGGATGGATGTGTGTGGGGGGAGAGGGGGAGAGGGGGAGAGGGGGAGAGAGAGGGTAAGGAGAATCGATAACGGTGGCGATATCGCACGGCAGGGCCGCACTCGAGCAATTACCGGGGCTGGGACGGGCTTGATCCGGGGGGGGGGTTGCTGAATCAAGCTCGGGCCGTTTCTTTCCTGTCGTCCCATCGCCTCGTCTCTCTCTCCCCCTCCCCTCCTTCTCTCTCGCTCTCCTAACCCCACTCATGCCTAATCTTTTTTTGGCTCCCTCTCTCAGCTCTTTCGTCTCGTCTCTCTGCCCCTTTACGATCTTACACGGAGAGAGTCGAGCATCCCTCCTCCTTCTCCTCCTCCTAATACTAATCCTCCTCCCCTCTGCCCACTCCCTACTCGCATGAAGAGAGTTCAGCACCCCTCCTCCTCTTCCTCCCTTCCTCCTCCCCTCCTCCTTCCCTCTGTCTCCTTACTACTCGCAAGGAAACAGCTCAGCACCATCTCCTCCTCTTCTTCCTCCTCCCCTCCCGTTCCCCCTCCTCCTCCACCTCTGCCTCCTCCCTACTCGCAAGGAAACATCTCAGCACCTCCCTCCTCCTCTTCATCCTCCTCCCATCCCCTTCCCATCCTCCTCCTCCCCTCTGTCTCCTCCCTACTCGCATGAAGAGAGTTCAGCACCCCTCCTCCTCTTCCTCCCTTCCTCCTCCCCTCCTCCTTCCCTCTGTCTCCTTACTACTCGCAAGGAAACAGCTCAGCACCCCCTCCTCCTCTTCTTCCTCCTCCCTCCCCTTCCTCTCCTCCTCCCCTCTGCCTCCTCCTTCCCTGCCCCCTCCCTACCCTCCCGTTAATCCGGCCGGCCAATGCGGGGCTTGTCGGGGAGGAGGGGGGTTAGTCGCCACGGCACCCCGCGGTAATGAGGTCTGCTCACGCGGTCCCACGCACAGCAGAGACTTGTGGTGGTGACCGCGGTGCCAACTCGTATAATACCGTGGCTGGCTCCGTCTGCTTGTCTGTCTGTACATGTCTGTATATGTCTGTTCGTCCGGATGACCTGTCTATCTCTGTCTGTTAGTGTATTTTGTTGGAAGGTTTGTCTGTTTGTATGTTTGTTTGTTTGTTTGTTTGTTTGTCTGTCCTGGCTGCATCTCTCCGTCTTCTCTCTATATATCTTTGCCCCATGCCTTGTCTCTCTGTCGGTGTTTGTTTGTCTGCCTTTCTTTCTATCTTTCTCTGGGTCTCCCTGTCCCTCTCTCTGTCTTTCTTTCAACCTGTCTGTCTGTCTCTCAGTCCCCCTCCTCTCTCGTCACTCTATATGTCTCATTAAATGCCTATTTGCATATCTCCACTCTCTCTCCCTACCCCCTCTCTCCTCTCTCTCTCTCTCTCTCTCCTCCCCCTCTCTCTCTCTCTCTCTTTCTATCTCTCTATCTCTCTCTCTCTCTCTCTCTCTCTTTCTATCTCTCTATCTCCCTCCCCTCCCTCCATCTCCCTCTCTGCTCCCCCTAAGAGGCTGAATTTAAATCCCAGGGAGGAAGGCCCGTATAGCCAGGCCGATTTATTATCTGGCTGGCGGTGAGTCGAGATGACAGATCAAGTTAGGCACATGCTTGGTCAGACACGCTGCCCGAGCCCGGGACGGGACGGGCGGGCAAGAAAGAAGAAAAAAAAAAGGTCAGTCGTGTGATCTGCTCGGCTCCTCCGTAAACCCCTCTCCCCTCTCCTCCCCTCCCCTCTTCATTTCCAGGCGGTCTGGTACCAGACTGATGTCTCTCAACCACCCCACCCCCCTCCCCGTCTGTCCCCCTTCTCCAGCGATTAGATCAGTGACGTCATAGACAGGGGGGGCTTGGCTGAAAGAGGGGGGGGCGTGGGCAGCGGAGTGGAAAGCGCCAAACAGCTAACAAAAAATGGATTCCAAATATGTTTATATAAAATGATATTGATGATAACCAAATCGTTGGTTATTCAGAGAAGGCTTGAAACGCGTTTTAAGGCAATGCTTCCCCCATCATCTCAAAGAAAGAAAGAGAGAGAGAGAGAAAGAGAGAGAGAGTGAGAGAGAGAGAGACAGAGAGAGAGAGAGAGTAGAGACGAGGAGAGAGAGAGAGAGAGAGAGGGAGAGAGAGTGAGAGAGAGTGAGAGAGAGAGAGAGAGAGAGAGAGAGAGATCCTGCCCATTGTAACTGGTATCGTGTCGTTTGCCAGGTCGGAATTTGCAGATGATCTCATTTCTCTAAAGGGTTTGTGTGCGCGCGCGTGTTTGCTGTCGGCGAACTTGATGGGTTACCAGCTAGAGTATACCGAACTGGTACCCTGCTCTGGCGACACGAAATAAATTGCTGACCGACGCACGATAACCGATTGAAATTTGACCCGGCACAGCTGAAGGTCGACCCTGAGAGCAAAATGCCGTTGGTAAACCAAGGAGGAAGTTCAATTTTAAAGCAATTGCCCCCCAAAAAAGAAGAAAGTTGCAGATCGCTTAGTGACTTGAAACACCAATATCATAGTTGGAAATCTACCCGGTACAGAGATTGATCCTGAGAGCAATGGTATTGCTGTCGGCTTAACCCCAAGGAAGAAGTTGAATTTTAAATCAATGCAAACACTGCTGCTGATCTGACCGCTTATCAACTTGAAACGCCAATGGTAGACAGATAGAGGCCTATGATAAAAAGATTTATGTAATGGTCACCGTAGTAATGCCGTCCGGCTTAGCCGTGAGAAAATGTGGATGAAACGTCTTCGGACCATTCAACCTTCGGACTCTTCCTCCTTCCTTCGTGTACAGGTATCTGTTTTGTTCTTGTCACTCTGCCTTTGAGAATTGTCCTGCTAGGATCGAAACGTAGGGCCACTAAATAATATTGTGATTTATATAATGTACTAAAAATATATAATTTCATTTCTTGAGCAGGGGTGGAATGTGACTGGCTGTTGTCGTAGCTGCAGTTTGACACAAACATGTAAGATGTCTTGTTAATTGCAAATTTCTAGCTGCTGTTAATAATGTTCAGCTGCACTGGGTAATCTTGTAACGCAGGGCCAGTCTCTTTTCAAGCGCGGATTTCCACGAATACAGCGAAAAACCCATGGCTGCGGTGTAAACAAAAATCGCGCCCGGGTAACCGAAGCCACAGCTGCTGCGCACGCGCGATTTACGAATTACTTATTCATTACGACCGTCCCATTTAAGAAACGTACACTGGTGCATGGTCGCGTTTAAATATGATGCCGAATGTTGCCCCGACCAAAGAAAAAAAATCATCCTCCGAGTAACCCCCCCCCAAAAAAACCAACAACAACAACAACAACAACAACAACAACAACAACAACAACAACAACAACAACAACAACAACGACAACGGGGAAAAATACTATCGCCAGGATCGATCGTTCCAGTTGATGGGCGCTGACTAATTTTCAATCGAACTGAAAGGGAGCTTTTTTTTCCGAGAACATTTCGAGGCGAAATAAATAAATTTGACCGATTGAGCGACCACTGTTTACATGCCATTGCGTGACTTACACTTACAGTGGGCATTTTTTGGCATCTCATTTGGCACAGAGCAGCGATGGAAATGTATACAAAGAAGAATGCGGACAATATGATAGTCTTCTTTGCTCGTTTCTACTCCTGTTCGGCACCAAATGAGATGCAAAAAATGCCCACTGTAAGTCACAATGTGGCAGGTAAACAGTGGTCGCGCCATCAGTCTATTATACCAGAGAGCATAGTGTGTTGTTCTGCTATACGGTACAGTGAAGGCGGTACTGTCACGTATTCCAAAAATGAATGAAAACCTAGTTATGTCCGTCCCATTGCCACCACGCATCAAGCTATCAGTTGGACAGTTCGAGCGATTAGTCGTACAAATTGACATGGAGACGTACATTGTCCCGAAGCCGTGCCCTGTCCCGTTGTATTATAGTGCATGCATTGTCAAAGCTAAGGACCAAACGAACTACCGCGCTGTTCTTTCTTTACCTATTACTCCCACTGGAACAAGATGCTGTGGTGACATTCCTCTTTAGCCCTTTTCACACAACAGAGCCAAACCCGGGGGAAATCCTGGGATTTTTTTATTTATTTTCCCATCACCAATACCACCGCAAACCGTTCACACTGGACCCATTTGGAAACTCCCGGGGATACCATTTCCCGGGAATATGCACGGTCGTTTCACACTTGCAATCAATCCCAGGGAATGTTGTAAACGAAGGGCACCCTTTCGAAAGTTCCCCAAAATGAAAGTTCCCAAATCAACATTCCTAGCACCGACCCTTATCTATCATAATATCCCCATATTGGTCAAGCAGCGCCTTACAGAATGCATCAATCCCCGGCCTCAACCGCCCTAGGAAAAATCTTCAAACTGATATGAATAAAAAATATGCCGTGTTGCGTACCATACCATGATTATTTCAACCGTCTTCATTTTTGGAGAGGTATTTTTGTATGTGTTTTCTTCGGCGTCGTTTGGTTTCTCTTATGAAAAAAAAAGCAATTCGATCAGCTGTTCAGGAGAGCATCAAAGGGTTTGGAGAGGACACCGTCGTTATTTTGTGCGGCGTCTCTTTTTGTTGTTGTTGTGGAGGTTCGGTGGATGTGGGATGGAACGAGAGAGGACAAGGCGGTGACCATGGACTCGAGAGTCGGCCATTTGGGGGGGCCGAGGTTGTGCCGCTGCCATCGGGTTACGGGGGTCCTGGCGATGATTGAGGGGCTGGGTGACGGGTGAGGGGAGGGGGTGGTCTAGGGGAGAGTGCGCTGGGATCGGGTTTTTTTTGTTTTGCCGGGACTGAATAATCAGTCCCGCACGGCCGGGTGGGCCGACGTCCCGTGCCTCGTAGCAGAAGAGGTGTGGGGAAAAAACCCCGAAAACATTCGCCTCACTTGGTCGGGGAGGGGAGAGGGAGGGAAGAATGGATGGATGGAGACAGGGAGAGACAGACAGACAGACAGATAACGAGATGGAGAGACAGGGAGATATCGTGGGGGAGAGGGGGTAAACAGTAAGATGAAGTGAAGAGAGGGAGCTATGCAGAAAGTGAGATGAGACAGGTAGACAGACATACAGACAGACAGCGAGCGAGATGGAGAGACAGGGAGATATGGGGAGAGAGGAGGTGGAGAATGACATGGAGGGAAGAGAGGGAGCGATAGAGAAAGTGAGAGAGACGGGTAGACTGACAGATGGACAGACAGAGAGGGGGAAAGGGAGGCAGGAAGGCAGGGAGGCAGGGAGGCAGGGAGGCAAGGAGGCAGGGAGGCAGGGAGGCAGGGAGGCAGGGAGGCAGGGAGGCAGGAAGGCAGGGAGGCAGAGAGGCAGGGAGGCAAGGAGGCAGGGAGGCAGGGAGGCAGGGAGGCAGATTAGAAACAAACTGAGTTTGTGTGGATGGTTGCGTTATTGAGCTATATTTGAGATTCCTATTCTGACACCATGTAAAGAAGTTCTTCGCATGCGGCGTGCGCTACATATACGGGATCCTCGAAGTGCCATACTTATGTGAAAGTACACGACCTGCACGGCGCAATGTGATGACGCATTAGGTTGCAGAACACCAATTCGAGCTCCCATAGAACGCAGCACAAAAGCCCTCACTTACGAGGCGAAATATTCCACACCCCAAAGTTTCTCAGGTCTTGTAACTATGCTCCAAATATTGCAGATTGGACTTTCATCTCTCAAATTCTCTTCGATTTTGGAGTTGTTAGCCGATTGAATTTTCTGCTAATTACCCCAAGAAAAAAAATGTAGTCGTCCAAGCCGTACTGCAAGGATTTGGGATAGCATCCCTCCATTTCACAGCCAAATAGGGCCACACTTAAAGCCTATAATTCATGTTCCAAATTACACACGAAATTGAACATTGAACACCCGGGTTTTCTTAAGCTTCACTTATTCTACAATAATCATATCAGTTAATTAGACTCCAAAGGCCCCTTATTAAAACAAAGTTGTGGGTCCACACTTTATGATAATAACCTGGTCGTCCGATACGGGCTCAGGCTTCGTCTTCGTCTGACAAAACCTAAAAATCAAGGTTGTGGTGTGTTGCCGATGTTTAAGATTTGATGGCTTGATAAGTACAGAATATATATTCACCAAGAAACCGGGGGCAAACGCTTGTATCTAGATGCCCGTGACGTTATAACGAGTAAGAGAAATATGACCGAAGCTTAGCCCGAGCCTAAGCCTTCATTTCAAAAACGGTCTATACGTCTCCGCGCGTTCGAACCGCAGCCACAGCGTCCCCGCACTAATGTATGCGGCGGCGTGGGCACCATCGATCGCAGGGAAGTTGGTATCCTGCCGAGCCATCATTCTTTTATTCTTCTCACCGGGTCCGTGCCTCGACCCCGTAGCGGCCTCCACGTATGCCCCAACCAACCACGCGCAGACCACGCCGTATACCACCACGCACGCGAGGGCAAGTTACGCACCAATTAGGCCAATCCCTCCTCCACCCCAGGGGGATATTGGGCAGGAGCCACTCGCAAGATAATCTCCCTGGGGGAAGTGGGGGGGGGGGGCTAGGGAACGAGGACATCCAGTATGGCACCGGACCCGTCTTTATTATAACCACCGTGTGGTCCTTGTAGGCGCGTTAACCAGTCTCCAATTTTTTACCCCTCTACCAGAGCGGACGCACAACGCATACACAACGTGGATTATAAGGGACGGTGGATCGGACATGCGCAGTAGAGACGCATCCACCCCCACACACAGTGGAGAAAACCGCCTGTTGTGATGATAACCCACTTTCAAATATTGCCACGCGCTTGCAAACGCCCCCTAGTGTCGACGATTAGCGCCCACTAAGTCTCGAGTATAAAGATCAGCCCATGCTATTAGGAATAAAATTAAAGGCCCAATACAACATTGGGAAGATCGGAAAACATCGATGTCCACAGATTTCCTTCTAATTTTACACAGTTTGTAGACGGTCATGATAGAATCCTCATGTTGAAATCTTACGGTCTGGGATGCTGTACTTCTCGAGAAATTGTCGCTCAAACATCAATAATTAGGCTAGTTTAATTACTCGCGAGTAATAAACTATTTCTTACACTACAGAACGTTGCAAAAACCGTGACGGTTGTTTGCCTTTTTCTACGTTCTCAATTCTCAGATTACCATTTGAGCTAAAACATTCGCATTTTTTTTTTATGTTCAATGGTTTAACGCACAAACTGTGGCAATCTTTTGACCTTTACCAATGTTGTATCAGGGCTTTTAAACAGCATTTCGGCTCACAGACTGGCACTGGGGCCGCATCTTTGCTGTGACAACCAAGCAATGCTTTCACTTTAACCCATCGAGTTCAATCCTCCCATGCAGGCAATTTCACTTCCCATAGGTTTGTGCATGCCTAGCACCCACGGTTGGAGTGACGCCGGCCAATCGAGTGCACCCCCATTTTCTTCACAACACCCAGCCAAACCTATTCTATAGGTACGTCAGTATAACACACTGGTGGAAAATATCACCATGCATCAACGTACAGAATTGTGTGGCCATTGGTATATCAACATCAAGGTAACCAGCAGTCGTGGCAGAAAGGTTCCCAAAGGCCAAATTTACGGTTCCTCGCTACTCAACTATTTACATTTGATCAACTGGGATGTCGGGTGACCGTACACAAGGCCGAGCCACTAGTCTTGGCTTAGTCAACATTGACTTTCATTACAATGTACCAGGATGACCAGTGGGATGGTTTTTTTTCTTCTTCAGGAATTGTGTCAACGGCTAAGGCTATGGACCTTTTCGAAACAGTGGCTCAGGCTCGGGCTCCGGCTCTGACTGAGACGCCTGGTTTATTTCTAACTTATGGGGTTTTTTTGCCGTTTCAATTTGTTCATAGGTTCCCACTAGTCAGTTGTTCATTGATTTGTTTGACTTGCCGATCGAAAAAGCTGTGCGATCCCCGAGTTGCTGCAGCAAGGTTTACAACCATTGGTTGTTTGCGTCTGAATGAAAGCTGGGGTGTGATCTCTGGAAATATCCGGCAGTTAATGGTTGAATTGCTTCTGACTGGCGCACCCACCCCGGCAAAGCGGTTGACTATTTGGGAAGGCCACCATCTAAGGGCTGGATAGCTGAGATGAAACAGCACTGGTACGTTAATCCAGAGGCCACCATCTAAGGGCTGGATAGCTGAGATGAAACAGCACTGGTACGTTAATCCAGAGGTCTTGGGTTCAAAGTCAGTGTGTACTCCCCCCCCCCCCGTAATGTTTGAAATTGTCGTTCTCGGCCCCCGACTGAAATAAAGATTTACTCAGGCGATCGGTGAAAGAGTCTAATTATCATACAACCTCCGCTTCCCCAAGTATCAAATATTAAAGCGCCGGTCCAAGCGAGCGGGGGTTGCTTAAGCACAAAGGCAATGGTCCTAGTAATAGTATAATATCTTACATCTCCCTCCCTGCTCGCCCCATCATGATAGTGGGGGAAACAAACGGTCTATAATGATATAGGAATATTGGTGAAATAACAAGCGTGTCCACAGGCCCGCTCCTCTCCCAAACCATATACGCTCCAACCACACTCGGCCCGGCCGCCTCCGATCGCCCCGCCTCCCCCCACCCCCTCTTCCCCTCCCCCAAGGTCGGCGACTAATAATAATACTGCGGCTGAATATGTAATCACCGGTTGGCGTGGCAACGGTGTACACAGACAGGGCGGGCTATACAACAATGGCGGACGGCATGCGTGCCACAGACGGGTCGGTACGGTTGTCCGCGTGTGTGTGAGAGAGTGATGCGTGTGCGCGTCTAAACGGGAGAGAAAGGGCCACGTCGTGCGTTATATACGGGGCGGTGCAAGCCTGCATCCATTATTTTCGACGCGCTATGCACGCGTTCCGTTGGCCGCCGTTTAAGAAAACAATAGGCTCCTCATTCTTTCCTTTTCCCCATTTTTTTTTCAAAACAGACAATCAACAGTTGCGCCCAGTCCCAAGAATGATGTGACGCATTTCGCTTCGCATTTTTTCTTTGAAAACAAATGATCTCGTAAAGTACCGGTAATATACCAAAGAAGTTGTGAACAGCTTACAGAGGTAGACGATCCAAAATGTCAACAAAGAAAACTGACGATCGAGGGACTGACGTTTCGATCCTAGCAGGACCTTTCTCAAAGGCACAAAGGGAGAACAATGTCTCCCGTTTGCAATTTCTGAAAGAAAGAATAATATTATCATTTGCCCTACCAAAGCGAATTCGTTTTCGTGTGGTGCAGTGGTTAGTACCTCGGAGCTGTCTGAAGGAAAATGGGTCGATTTCCCGAAGGTGAAAGGCTGAAGTCATAGTGACGTACCGCCTGAGTAAACCGGCAATTTCTGATAGTCTTCCATGATTTTAAGTAAGGCTGTGATCAAAACACAGCTAGCCGGGTTTTTTTTTTCCGATCAAGACACTCTATTACAGAATTTCTCAAAAAAATACCCAAATGATCCTGGAACCATTGCTTATTGTCAGACGTGGCTTAAAAAGATTCATAACAATTCTAATACCGATGACAATGGTTTTCTCTGACATTATCAATCCGGCAACAGGTGGTCCTTCCGATTAAGGCAAGGGAAAGCGCCAAATGCTTCCGAGGTTTCCCTGGAAATATCCGATTTTTGTTTCATTTTGAGAGAATTACTGTTGCCAGTAAACCAGGAAAATGATGGCCCAATTATTACGACGTATCAGAGACCAGATGTTGAGGGCGCATGTCAGATTTTTTGGAACCGAGATCTGAGTGCGTTTTGTTCACAACACAATTCCTATTTTCCACTGAAAAAAAAAATAGTTATGAGTACCATTTTGAATAGAAAATACTTCAAAGAAGACAACAATGGTTTGATTTGACTTGAATTTGTTGAATTCAACAAATCAACTCAAAAGTAAAACAAGAATGGTGTTCACACCATTTAAAACAAATATATATTTATATCGTCTATAGGGTGCGTCGTACAAATTCAATCCGTCGGATCTCCTTCACGGGAGGTCCCGTCAGTATCATTTTGATTGGCACCCAGGAACTGTGACGTGAATGATTCTGATTGGTCCAGAGTGCGCCGCGGCGGGGCGGGCGGACCTTTCTAATCAATCACTGGAATGAGTATTGCGGTCGGACCACGCCTACTCTGGTGACGTCAGCGCGCTCACCACCAATCACAGTGCGTCTTTTGTTTTCATTATACCTGACCCCAAGCAACACGTAACGGATACAAGTAGCAACGTTACTCAATCTGGTCTATCAAGCCACGCCTATCTATGACATAGTTTCCCCACCACCAATCACAGAATAGGATTTTTTTTTTCATTTTTACAATCAGATTATTAACCCGCGGCAGAGAGAGATTGAAAATTGTACCGAACATTGCTTTGGCAGAATTCAAGTGGAATCTATACGTTCCTCCTGTCACGAGACAATTGAACATGGATCGGCCAAACCAACTTCTGTCCGGACCATCAAAGTCGCACAAACTGCGCAAGTCTCAAAATTTGAAATCGAACAAAACAAAATGACGGCTACTGAAAAATTGATGTGCCCTTTTTTTGAGAAGGGGGATGACTATAAGGTCACGACTGGTCCGCGTCATTCTAAACATGCACTCTGTTCCTCTGTTCGACATCAGGTCACTATCGAAGCAACAAGTGCACCAATTCACGCCAGATCGACAAGATTTTAACGTTTTAAGTGGCACGAAGTCTCGACACGTTTTGATATTAAGGAAAGTAAATAGGCCGTATGGGTCGAAGACACAGGGATATTGGGTGCTTCTTACTGAAATCAAACCGTGGGCAGGCATGGATGTTGGACGAGGCCACGAGAGTGGCAGAGAACAAGGAGAGGCGGGGACTATGGTTGCACGGTCATTTTAGTCTACCAGACTTAATATAAGGAATATGTGCCGTGTTCAGTCCAACCGACGAATAATGAGAACTCTGGATAGTACTTAAAAGATTAACCACTTGGAAATGCTGCATATTATCCGTAGCAACTGTAGCAACATTGTATCCGTAGCAACATCAACTACCCGGTACTATACTACCACCACTGTTTCGAGGGTCATGTAACAAATCCCTATACTCAAACTCCATGTATGTATATATACAGTACTTCCTCCCACAGTAGCCTTTCTGAGTAGTAGATTTCATATAATTTGTGTAGTCCACACCTTTGTCTTCCTTCAGCATGTAGGTGATGCTACGCCTATACCACACCTCATATAGCACTCCCTCATCAGAGGTGGCTGCCTATAGAACGAGTGGTTCATGCTTTAATTTCTGGGATGTCCCAGTGTCCGGTAAGCAACGACTAACGGTGCACTTCACCAACAACTTCACCTCCACAGAATGCAACGACCATTATAACAAGGAACGGGTGGGACAGGAGGGGACAGGCCCACGGTAACACATTTTTGTCAGGGGGTGCTGGAGCTTGTAATTCACATGACATGGTGTGCTTTAAATGTCTGCTAAAAACAGGGGCTGCTGTAGCATATTCCATCACTAGGGTGCATGGTCGGCACTTTGTTCTGTTTTTCGGAATACATTCGGTTTGGTATAATAGGAATGAGCTACCAGAATGAAAGCTAATTGTACTAATTATAGCTTCATAGGTAAAAGTTTAGTGGAGTTATTGTCCGTTAAAGGGACATGCATGGGTCATTTTTTTTCTGCCGCGGTAGTGCATGGGGTTAACACTGAATTTACAACCCCCTCGTGATCGAAAACATGTTTAGAGAGGTTTGAAAGATTGGTCTTTCCTCTCCAAAATAATGTCATAGACGGAACTTTTAGAAATTCTGA
>OX465119.1:1125546-1130546 GCA_949987565.1 Luidia sarsii | reverse complement strand
GCCGGTCCAGTGCTGACGGTACACCGAGACATAATATTCAGCTCTCACATACCTTTGGACTGCGGGACATGCAGGCAGGCACACACACGAAAAATGAGCGAGAGACGAAGAGGGCGAACTCCGTGGCTCCACCACTGCACGCATCCAGCGAATTATACATCTACTCCAAGATCTGGCAATCGCTACTTCCCGCCTTCCCCCAAAATCTCCCCTCGTTTTTTTAATTTTTTTATTTAAGGCCCCCTCACCCCCTCTCTCTCTCTCTCTGTACGTCACCGTGGTCCGTGCTGGGTAAGGGCTGTAGTCGTGCACTTACCCGCCGGGTCTTTCCCTCTCCCCTCGCTCTCCCCTCGTCCTATTAAAATCCTCCTCGCCGAGCGCTCTCCGCCCACCCTTGGTCTATAGTCAGGATAGCGGGACCGAGCTGGAGGCAGGAGGGGGTTGGATGGATGGATGGATAGACAGGCAGAGAGGCAGGGTGAGTGAGAGAGAGAAGAGGAGAGGAGAGGAGGAGAAGGGGGGGGGGGGGCGCACGATACCATGCGCCACTACCACGTGCATGGCTAATGAGTATGCACTCCCCCCCCCACCCACCTCCCGCCTCCTCCCGATCCCCTGCACGCACCCCCCTCTTCTCTCCCTCGTGCCGTCCATCGCTCCAGTCGGACGGCGCGACGTGGCACGCAGTGACCCACTCAGGTGTAACGGCGGACCCATTAGGCTAGGCCCCCTCCCTTCCCCTCCCCTCCCTCCTTCCTTCCTTCCCTCCCTGGCCTCCAGGCCCCTCAGCACCCGTCAGCCACACAGCGGCTCCACGACCCTCGCCTGTGCATCCCTTCCACCGCGGCAATGCGCGCATGCTATTATACCAATGACATCCAGCATGGGACGGGTATATATATACGGTGTTTCCTTATTGGCAGGATGGACAGATAGGCCAAGCTTTAACACATGAACGACAACTGCAAAGAAACGAACCTAGCATAAAATATACAAAAAACAGAGACAGAGACAGAAACAGAAACATAGACAGAGACAGAAACGTAGACAGAGACAGAGACAGAGACAGAGACAGAGACAGAGACAGAGACAGAGACAGGGACAGAGACAGAGACAGAGACAGAGACAGAGACAGAGACAGAGACACAGACAGAGACAGAGACAGAGACAGAGACAGAAACAGAGACAGATACAGAGACAGAGGCAGAGACAGAAACAGAGACAGAGACAGAAGCAGAGATAGAGACAGAGACAGAGACAGAAATAGAGACAGAGACAGAGACAGAGACAGAGACAGAAACAGAGACAGAGACAGAGACAGAAACAGAGACAGAAACAGAGACAGAAACAGAGACAGAAACAGGGACAGAGCTAGACAGAAACAGAGACAGAAACAGAGGCAGAGACAGAAATAGAGACAGAGACAGAGACAGAAACAAAAGCAGAAAAAAATACCCCCAAAACAGAACAGAACAAAAGAAAAAAGTCAGACTTTAGCCAGGGTGTCGGCCTTTTGTATATTCGATTTAAAAAAGGACCCAGAAACTGTAAGTCGTTTTCAGCTTTGAAATGATATTGGAGTTCCGTTGAGGGGGGATGTCCCTAGATGGTAGTTCTGCAGATGGTAGTTCTGCGTTGGGGCTGGACCGACTACATTTCTGCGCCTCCTGCAGACGAGCAGACTAATTTATTGGCCGGCCCCCCCTATCCGTGCACCTTCAACACCAAGGCTAAAGTAATAACCCGTTTCCCCCTCTCAGCCTGCCCGTGCCAGCCAGCAACGCCAGACGAGTCCAAATTATCCCCAGCGTCTCATTCTACCTCCCCCTCTCCCCCCTCTCCATCTCCCCCCTCTCCATCTTCCCCCTCTCCATCTCCCCCTCTTTCCCTCACTATCTCTCTCTATCTCTCTCCCTCTCTCTCTCCCTCCCCTCCCTCCCTCTCTCCCTCTTCCATCTCTATTTCCCCCCTCTCTCTCCCCTCTCCCCCCGCTTTCTCTCTCTCCCTCTCTCTCACTCTCTCTCCCCCTCTCTCACTCCCTCCCCTCTCTCTCTATCTCTCTCCCTCTCTCTCCCCTCTCTATCTCACTCTCTCTGTCTCTCCCTCTCCCTCTCTCTCACTCTCTCTTCCCCTCTCTCTCCCTCCCCCTCTCCCCCTCTCTCTCTCACTCTCTCACCCCTCTCTCTGTCTCTCCCCGCCATCCCCCCTCTCACTCTCTCTCCCCTCCCCCTCTCTCTCCCTCTCTCTCTTCACTCACTCTCACTCATTCTCTACCCCTCTTTCTCACTCTCTCTGTCTCTCCCTCTCTCTCTCACTCATTCTCTCCTCTCTCTCTCTTTCTCTCTCCCTCTTTCGCCCCTCTCCCTCTCTATCACTCTCTCTCCCTCCTCTCACTCTCTCTCTCTCTCCCCTCTCCCACGTTCCCCCTCCCCCTTCTCTCTCCCACCCCCGCCCTCTATCTCCCTTCCCCTCGTCTCCCTCCTCCCATGCTCTATATTATTTCATCTACCCGGCCCGCCCCTACCGGAACCCCATATCAATACCGAAGCGGCGCTCTTTCAGCGTGCCGAGGCTGGGTCTGTATAGAATGGAAGGCAGACACGGCAGGCAGCCTCCCTCCCATCTCGTGCCCCTGTACTGTCGATGATAACGACTCAGCCTTCAGAACTTAACGCACCCGCACTTGCACACAAAAAACACCCCACCACTGATACTGATAGACATCACATTCGCGCCAGTTAACCCACTGGAGATAAGAGAAGTGGAAGAACGGTTATCCGTTTGTTTTATTTCCTACAGCGGTGTATATATACAAAAGACGTCCTGAGTATTTTGTAATTATACTGTGCGTCCGTGATCGCCTTGCCCGCCTCTCGACAGAGGCCAGAGTCATTATTTGTCGAATGCTTCGCAGTACCGAGTACCATGGAGCTTTATAGCGCCATGCGAGTACCGAGATAGGCAGCTAGGTCCAGCCGGTTCGGTCGACATGATTAGCACCGTCCCCAACCCCGCCCCCAACTCCCCTAGATACACGTCCCTCGAGTTTGCCCCGAGACGACCTGCAAAAAAAAAATTAAAACAAATAAAATCGATTCCATAACCGTCCTATATACTTTATACCAGCGCAGCGGCCTGCCGCGTGCTGTATTGTTATTTTTCTTCTCCCTTTCCCGTCAAGGTTGACTGGGACGAAGGAGGCATTGTGTACACACATAACGTTTATCAGTACCGTGCAGCAAAAAGGGATAACCGTTCCCAGGGTTCCCATGCACCGGGCTCCTTGCTTCATTCTTCCCGTATAGAATCTTGACCCAGATTATCAGCAGAGTGGTGACACTTAGAAAAATATGAAAATACGCGGCATTGCCACTCACAGAAGAATCCGTCTCGGCGATGATATTAAAGATTCCAACCATCCTCATGCATCTTCTTTTTTCCAATCCTGAAGCAGTTTTTTTTTTTTTTTTTTTTTTTTTTGGGGGGGGGGTCTCCCCATCGTGCCAATTCTTACCGGGACAGTTTTTCTCCCAACTCATTCTGCATCCGTGTTCCCTCCCATCTCATCTCCTCCTCCCCCACGTCTCTTTCTTTCAATCACTTCTCTTATACGTTTTGTGTGTGTGTGTGTGGGGTTTTTTTTTTTAGCGTCTCAGACCCGTGTACTGAATGGCGGGCCAGAAAAGAAGGGGGAAAAAAACAACAACCCGAGACGGGACGCCAAGCTTGCACGGGACAATTTAATTCGATCTGGGGGGGGGGAAGGGGGAAGGGCGGAAAGGAGAGATTTAGAGGAGAGGGAGGGGAGAGGGGGTGAGAGGGAGAGGGAGATGGGATATAGGGAGAGGGAATAGAGGGAGAGGGGATAGAGGGAGAGGGATGTAGGGAGAGGGGATAGAGGGAGAGGGAGATAGAGGGAGAGGGGAGAGGGGATATAGGGAGAGGGAATAGAGGGAGAGGGGATAGAGGGAGAGGGGATGTAGGGAGAGGGGATAGAGGGAGAGGGAAAGGAGATATAGAGGGAGAGGGAGGGGAGAGGGAGACGGGATAGAGGGAGAGGGGTAGAGGGAGAGGGAAGGGGAAAGAGGTAGAAACAGTGAGGGAGATGCAGAGCCATCGACAGAGAGAAAGACAGGGGTGAGGGAGATATAGACACAGAGTGACGAAGATAGAGGAGACAGAGACAAGAAATACAGAGAGAGGGGGTGGGGAAAGGGGAGACAGACAGACGGACAGACAGACAGGATAAGATGGAGGAGGAGGAGGATAAAGAGATGAGTAGGGGAGGAGGAGGAGAAGGAGAAAGGGAGGGAGGAGAGATTGAGGGAGGGAGGGACGGGGCGTCGTGATTATCCTCCCCCGTCTTCCCAGGTCGTCTGATCGGGCTGCCGTTCCACGGGGGGCCCAGTGCAGGCCAGCCTGCTATAGGCCCCAATTTCCCATTCCGACCACGCGCCGCCCAACCGTCTATCTGGGTCGAGCCCTCGATCTACGGTGCTCCTGCAACGCGGCCCCCAAACCACCACCACCACCCTCCTCCAAGACGGCCTTACGCGCCATTTTGCCCGCGGAAGTTCGAAATCATTATTCCCTCCTCCCCCCCCCATCCATCCCCAATCCCCACCCTCCTAGCCCCCTCCACTCCGTCTACTTTCTCTCGCCCACATTTTGCCCACTTCCACGCAAAATGGTTCGATGTGTACCCTCCTCTCGTCTACAACCGACACTTTCCGCAATCGATTTACCAGTTTGTATAATTATACGCGAGAAGGCACGAGGGCCAGACTCATACGTGTTTCTGGCGGGAGAAAGATTTGGCTTCGTTTTTGGACCGCCGTTGTGTGAGTCTCGTATAGTCTCGTATAGTCTCGACTTTGCCAAGTCTCTATCTGTCTGTCTGCCTAGTTTGTCTTACTCTTCCCCTCTCTCACACTCCCCCCCCCCCACCTGCACTCTGCTTGACTCTTTCCCGTCCCTGTCTTTCTCACTGCCTGTTTGTG
>OX465119.1:889964-1125346 GCA_949987565.1 Luidia sarsii | reverse complement strand
TCTCTCTCTCTTCTCACCCTCTTTCTTTCTATATCTCTCTTGCTCACCCGTCCTCTCTCTCTCTTACTCTCTCCCCTTTCCCCTCTTTCTCCCCCTCTCCCATCTCCCTTTTTCCTCCCCCTCTTCTATCTCTCTCCCATCTCCCTCCCCCTCTTTCTCTCCCCCTCTCCCATCTCTCTTTTTCCTCTCCCCTTCTCTCTCTCTCCCATCTCCCTCCCCCTCTTTCTCTCCCCCTCTCCCATCTCTCTTTTTCCTCTCCCCCTTCTCTCTCTCTCCCATCTCCCTCCCTCTCTCCCTCTCTCTCTCTCTCTCTCTCTCTTTCTCTCTCTCTCTCTTACTCTCCCTCCTCTCCCCCTCTCTCTCTCTCCCTCTGTCTCTCTCTGCCCCTCTCTCTGCCCCTCTCCCATCTCTCTTTTTCCTCTCCCCCTTCTCTCTCTCTCTCCCATCTCCCTCCCTCTCTCCCTCTCTCTCTCTCTCTCTCTTTCTCTCTCTCTCTCCCTTACTCTCCCTCCTCTCCCCCCTCTCTCTCTCCCTCTCTCTCTCTCTGCCCCTGTCTCTCCCCCTCTCCCATCTCTCTTTTTCCTCTCCCCCTTCTCTCTCTCTCTCCCATCTCCCTCCCTCTCTCCCTCTCTCTCTCTCTCTCTCTTTCTCTCTCTCTCTCCCTTACTCTCCCTCCTCTCCCCCCTCTCTCTCTCCCTCTCTCTCCCTCTGTCTCTCTCTCCCCTCTATCTCTCTCTCTCTCTCTCTCTCTCTCTCTCTCTCTCTCTCTTTTTCTCTCTCTCTCTCTCCCTTACTCTCCCTCCTCTCCCCCTCTCTCTCTCTCCCTCTGTCTCTCTCTGCCGCTCTCTCTCCCCCTCCCCATCGGATGCGAATGCATAAGAAGTGGCGACATCAACTCCTGCCACTCTGGTGGAATATTTTTTCTTTGAAGAGGGACCAGATCGAATCCAACCGCCCGCCCGCCCGCCCCGTCATCCCGGGTTGCAACAAGTGCGAACAGGACCCAGACTATCACGCTAACGTTTACCGAGTGTGTGTTTTTTAGTTCCCTGGGTAAGACAAGTTATTTCGGGTGATGAGCGCGTGTAGCATCTTAGACGAGACACGGGTATAACTGGCCTCAGGGTGTGCTGGGATTCAGTGTGCAAGTTCTTTTTCTTCGTCGTCTTCCATAATCATTATCGCCGTCTCTAAACTCTAAACTCTCCCGCTTTCTATACGCCATATTCAACTCATCATGTTCCACTCTTTCGTCCACCCCACCATGTATTCCATTTCACCAATGCATGCTCCTCCTCCTCCACCACCTCCTCTTCCTCCCCTCCTTCTCCTCCCCCTCCTCCTTCTCCCCCTCCTCCTTCTCCCCCTCCTCCTCCTCTCCTTCCTCCTCTTCTTCCTCCTCCTCCTCCTTCTCAGTCCTCATCTTCCTCCTCCTTCTCCCACCCTACTCCCCTACTCCCTGCCTCCCCTCCTTCTCCCTCCCCTCCTCCTCCTACTCCTCCTCGTCACCCCCTCCTCTTCTTCTTCCTCCTCCTCCTCCCCTGCTCCTTCTCCTCTCCATCCTAATCCTCATCCTCACCCTCCTCAACCCTTCCGCCCCCATCCACTTGCATCCAATCCCCACAAGCCTCTACTTTATCCCCATCCCCTCGGTATAAGATAACATAACATCCACGAAACAACGCAGTACCCGCCGCTAATACAGATTCGAATCCGCCACACGACCCCGACCAGCTCGCTGGTCCTGTGGCTAAGACGTCTGCAGGTGTCGCGGGTTCGAATGCCGCCATAGCTGCCTGTAGTTTTGTTCAGCAGGCAATCGGGCAAAGCACTGACCGCTTAATACGTGGAGTGTGGCAAACCCTCATTGAATTACATCATTTTCATTCTCCTCTTCAGCTCAAAAAGTCATGATTCATAAGATGAGCTTGCCGACCCAAACTTCACTGTTGTCTCAGCCGAGTATATTTAGCAGAGTAGTATGCAAGTCAAAAGCAATTCACATCACATCGCGGTGCGGTGTGCAATCCTGTTTACGCGAGGAATACTTTTCCTGCTGAGCAGATTGTCACGCTTTAGCGGCTCTATGATTTTGGGCTGACCCAATATCACAGAGCTGCAAAACAATGGTTGAGGTCAAAGAATAGCATCCATACGTTGTCTGATCCAACATATGCATGAAATAGCACAACTGTGGACATTTCAGCTCAATCTGCCAACCGAGTCTCGAGAAAAATAATAGTCAAAAACACGCTTCATTTGTTTCGCGAAAAGGGGCCTTTTAAGCGGCTCAATAAAATTGGCCCAAGGACTGTCGACAGTGTGCGTTCGACCCTATCACTCTACCGAATGAAAATTATACCCCGATGATATTGGGCATCGTCCGAAGAACTGGAAATTGTCTGGGATACTTGGCAATGTCGTGGAGATTGAGGGACCACCCCCCTCCCTCCCGCCGCCCAACGTCAATAGACCATTGTTCTGCAAATTGGACGCGTCCGTGAAAATGCATTATTGTCTTTGACTCTTTGTCCCGGGCAATTTCAGCGGCTATTGTGATAACACGTTGACTGTAAAACAACGTTTATTGGACGGCGGGAGGGAGAAAGGCAGGCAGGCAGGCGGGGGGTATTGAGGGAAGTAAAGATGGACGGACGGACAGAATGGATGGCTGTATGAGTGGTTGGATTTTGGATGGGTGGGTGGAATGGTGGGTGGATGTATGGGTGGATGAATGGTGGATGGGTGGATGGGTGGATGTATGGGTGGGTGGATGGGCGGCGGATGGGTGGGTGGGTGGATGGGTGGGTGGATGGGTGGTGGATGGGTGGATGGGTGGGTGGGTGGTGGATGGCTGGTTGGATGGGTGGGTGGTGGATGGATGGGTGGGTGGATGTGAGGTGGATGACTGACGGGGACGGATGGACAGATAGGTGGATGTAGTTTCTTACGCCACAGCTGTTATGACTAGGGGCACTGGACAATGTCATGCAAAATTTAACGATATGCCATACACTAGCATAAGATAGGTCCTCGACCATGGGACAATATTAAGAGAGGCTCCACGAACCATCATCAATTAACCACGACCCCGATCCCTCGTCCCCTCCCTGCCCCTAGCCCTCTCCTCTCTATCTCGCCCCTGTCTCCCTCTCGCTCCCTCTCCCACTCGCTCCCTCTCTCTGTCTGTCTTTCAAGCTCTCTCTCTCTCTGTCTCTCTCGGTCTTTCTCTGTCTCTCCCTCCCTCTCTCCCTCCCCTCTTTCTCTCATCCTCCCCTCTCTCTCTCCATCCTCCTCGCTCTGTCTGTCTCTCAACCTCTCTCTATCAGTCTCGCTCTGTCTCTCCTTCCCCCTTTCTCTGTCTCTCAACCGCTCTCTATCTCTGTATCTCCCCCTCTCTCTCCCTCCGCCTCTCTCCCTCTCTCAACCCCTCTCTCTGTCTCTCAGTCTCCCTCCCTGTCTACCTCCCTGTCTCCCTCCCTCTCTCTCCCTTCTCATCTCTCTCCCTTCTCCTCTCTCTGTCTCTCAACCCCTCTATGTGTGTTTTTCTGTATCTCCCTCTCTCCCTCCCCCTCTGTCTGTGTCTCTCAACCCCTCTGTGTGTGTCATTCTGTATCCCCCTCTTTCTCCCCCTTCCCCTCACTCAACCTCTCTCGGTGTCTCTCTGTCTCTCAACTTCTCTCTCTGTCTCTCTGTCTCCTCCTCTCTCGACCTCTCTCCTGGCATCACTCCCCGGACCCTCAAATCCAACACCGACCCTCTCCCCGAAGCTCCGTTCGTAGCCAGCGGGCCGGTCCCACGATGTCGGCCGGTGACAACACGCCCTCCACCCTCCCCCAGCGTTGGAGTGAGTGCTCGGCAGTGGTCACAAATCAACGTGAAAAAAACCCACCACCCTACAATTACAGAAGAAAAAAATGCCATGAAATGGGTCGATATCCCCCTGCCGTTCCCCCCCCCCCGCAAAATAGTGTGATTTTCATCTCTGCATGATAATTGTTATTCTCATTTTCATTTCACTTTATTTATTGGATGGGATAGAGGCAGTTTTGTCCCACACTCAAGTCTGAGTGGTCGCTCGTGTTTGAGCAAATTCAAATCAGACCGGCTCTGTGACATTTCGAAAACAAGCCGATGATGAAAATGTACCGCATTGATAAAAAAAAAAAAACGCAACCCCTTTTGGGACGCAGTCGATAAAAGGCTGAGCAAGTTTCACAGAAATGTAGCAAATTGCTTACTGACCTAAATGACCCACATTTAGACACATCTATTTTTGTTTAAAGGGCCAATACAACATTGGGAAGATCGGAAAACATCGATGTCCACAAATTTCCTTCTAATTTACACAGTTTGTAGATGGTCATGATATAATCCGCATGTTGAAAGCTTACGATCTGGGATGCTGTATTTCTCGAAAAATATTCACTCAAACAAAAATAGTATATTACTCGCGAGTAATAAACTATTTCTTACAGTTACACAACAGAACTTACGGTGCAAAAACCGTCACGGTTTTTTGGCCCTTTCCTACTTTCACAGATTACCATTTCAGCTAAAACCTTCGCAGGATTGCCTTTTTGGAATGTTTAGTGGTTTAACACACAAACTGTGGCAATCTTTTGGCCTTTACCGATGTTGTATATGCAGTCATGTATACGGCCTTTAAGGTAGCGTCTGATATTTTGTCAAACCAAAAAATTCTGGGAAAAGAAACGCCCAACCGAACGAAAGCCAAAAAATAATGGCAGCTCATTATGTGCGGGCGCCTTGCCTTCTATTGTTGGCAGATAACCCTTTGTGTACCAGAGACTCGGTCGTGCAGTGCGGCGGCCGACATGGATGGAGCCGAGCCGGCCGGACCAAATCTCTCCCCCCCCCCCCACCACCACCACCACCACCACAGTGCCATAATACTACCCCGGCCCTGACGCACGTGAAGGAATACCACCAACGCATCTAATGACGGCTTCACTGTCCACGCACGACCTTCATCTGTCGTGGGACTCTTCACTTCCTCCCCCATCCCTCTCACAACATACGAACCAAGCCTAACGAAAGCAAAGAGAAACTCACCCCAACCCCCCTTTCCTAGTAATCGCAGCGCGTCTCGGCGAGGGATTTTTTTTCTTCAACCGAATCCATCCAACCAACCAACCAACCCCCTCCCCCTCCCCCCGCCCGCCCCAGTCGTCGCGATCCCTGGGCTGATCATTATTGCTGGTCCGTTGGCAACATTAGCGCGGTCGCACGCCCCGCGTATCGTGCGCCGTTTAACAATGGCGCCTCCCGTGACCTTGACAACGGGTTTCGATTTGATCGCCCGCCCGCCTGCCCGCCTGCGGAGGTCGGGAAATTAGCAACATCATCATCAGCAGCAGCATCGAGCCAGGCACTGGCGATGCCGAGGACAATAAAAAAAACCGGCCGGCCCGCTTTCGATGAACAGCGCCCTCTGTCGAGATTCCACTCTCAGTAAACAGCCGTCGTCAGGGGAGGGGTCAAAGGTCGGTGTCTTGGAAGCGAATGTAATCAATAAAGAGAGCGGATCGCGATGCTGTGAGTGTGAGGGTGAAGGTAAACGACTATACAGATCTCTTTCTACTTATAATTCAAATTTTACTCAGTTTATTGCTTTAATTACGGCGGCACATCTATTTCGCTTGCTGAAATGAGGACAGGGTGGCGTGTCTGAGGGTAACGGAGCCGGGTAGAATGGAAACTTTGGGGTGTAAATAAATTCACCTGTTCAGGGTTCTCCCCACGCACGTACAAACGGGCGCATCAGCCCCATACGCAATTACTACTACTAGTACTACTACTAGTACTACTACTAAGTACTAGTACTGTAGTAGTACTGTATTTCTGCCCGACACGCAGCAAAACTGGGCCGATACCCATTTTTTTTATACTATTCATGATGCAGCTTGCATGACCGGGAAAATCTCGATAACCATGCGGGGGTTCTCACGAACTGGTAAATTTGGAATTTGGAATTTACTCAAAATTAACTTTAAAAAAAGGGGAAATTTGTGAAATTGAAGTGATGTACGTGTTTAATAAGGGGCATACGGTCCAAATTTCTCACGATTACAATTTAATAACAAAGCAATGTCTCCACAACTCAAGAATACAAAAATCGGTATACACATACATTATATACATGTACATGTATGTATACTTCTAATTTTTGGTAGTGTGTGGACTAGTTTGACACTGAACTTGTTGTTACTTTACTTGCTAATAATTTCTTGTTATTGTTGAATGACATTAACTGATTTAGTGATACATGTAGTACTGTGATAGTACATCAGCAGTATAGACTACAGACATATCACTGATACAAAGAATATGCCTACCTCTGCCCGTGGCTGTAGTACCTTGTCCTTGTCCAATTCTCTTCCTGTGACCTTTTTTCTTCTTGTGCTCCATTCGGTAAGAAAGTTCCCAAATGCCCTTGAGAAAGGTCCCGCTACAACAAAAATGCCAGACCCTGTGAAATGAAAAAAAAATACAATAACGAATGCTGACATGTCTTATCCAGTAATAAAAATGGCCGGATACGCATTGCAAAGTGCGCTACATTTTCCACGAAAAGCCAGACAATTTTGAAAACGGTTCGCATTTTGTGCGAATCAAAATTCATCGTAAGACAATTATACGTTGGTTGAACGATTGTTGAACTTAAGTTGATGTAAAACATAGTGTAAACATAAAAATTAAACGAGTCTCTTGTTTAGGCGACTTTATGGATCCTATCCCCCTTCTCATTCTTCTCTGCCCCCCCCCCCTCTCCCTCTCCTCCCAGATGACCAGCCAGGAAGGAACTCGCAGCGGAAAGAAGAAACGGCGTCGCAAGCACGGCCCCAGCATGAATCGCATCCACCCAGAGGGCTCCAGTGGTGATGCCAGCAGCCTCTCCCAGCAAGGATTCGACTACGCCGAGATGAAAGACAACAACCGCGATGTGGTAAGAGGGGTCGAGCGCGACGTGCATAGAAGCAACCTGCCTAGGTTTTGAAGGGGGCTTTTGCCTCTTGGTGGGAGGTAGAGCTACAGTACTCGGAGCTACAGCCACAACTCTTGATTTCATTCTGTTGACGACGCTATTCTGCGGATTACTTTATCTGCGGATCCTTTTTTGCTGTATGATCCTTCTTTTCTCTGTGGATCATACATTACTGTATACATGTACCCTATTCTGCAGATGATCATTCTGTTTGAATTTGTGGTGTGAACTTTATGCTGTAGGCTTCATTCTGTAGACTCCATTCTGTGTTTTTTCTGCAGACTCCATTCTGTATTTTTTCTGCAGACTCCATTCTGTAAACTTTATGATGTAGACTTCATTCTGGTTTTTTTTTTACTGTAGACTTCATTCTGTCAATTTGATTGAATGTAGACTCCATTCTGTAGACGCTCATTCTGTTGACTTCATGCTGTAAACTTTATTCTTTAGACTTTCTTCTGTAGATTCCATTCTGTAGACTGCATTCAGTACACCTTTTTTTTCTGTAAACTTTTATTCTGTGAACTTCATTTGATGAATTTCATTCTGTAGACCCCATTCTGCAGACGATCATTCTGTTGACTTCATATTGTAGACTTCATTCTGTCAACTTTCTTCTGTAGTCTTCACTCTCTTGGCAGTCACTCTTTTGACTTTATTCTGAGAATTTCATGGGAATGACTTGCACACTGCTGACAGGGGGAGATTGCTACCGCAGCGGACGCTTTCAACATCTTAAGCAACGTCAAGAAAGGAGCAGAACGCTTCAAAGGACTGAGATGCCACCGAAGACAAGGCGCAGTTGATTCAAGTGAGTGGCACTCGCTTCTCCAGATTATGAGAGCAATATCACGTGATATACCCTTCATCTTGTTTCCAGTGGGTGTTGTACATTGAGAAGACTGAAATAACAGACTAATGTAGAAGGCGGTGGCAATGCCGTGTCTCACTGGGGTGGGCAACTACCTGACAGAACAGACAGACAAATGTAGAAGGTGGTGGCAATGACGTGTCTCACTGAGGTGAGCAACCACCTGACAGAACAGACAGACAAATGTAGAAGGTGGTGGCAATGCCATGTGTCACTGAGGTGAGCAACCAACTGACAGAACAGACAGACAAATGTAGAAGGTGGTGGCAATGACGTGTCTCACTGAGGTGAGCAACCACCTGACAGAACAGACAGTTGAATATTCATTGTGTAAATGTACATTCATGCTTTATATAAAGTTTGCATTCATGCTTTTAGTGCTAACTGCACATGGTTATTTTTTCATTGAAAAGACAAATTCACAAGGCAAAGACTACCGGAAGTAGACTATTAGGGAAGGCCTCCATCTAAGGGCTGGAAAGCTCAGATGACAAGAGCACTGGTACACAAAACCAGAGGTCTCGGGTTCAAATCCATGTCCAGTCAAAGTTTTCTTTGCCTTTTGTCAATTTGAAGTCACATTTCATTAACAGAATTTGATAAATCTAAATCTTCATATTAGTTCCAGTCATATTTAGAATAGAATTACATTCCTGCCTTCCATATTTTTCTCTCTCTCCTGTACTCATCATTTCAAAATAAAATTACATGAATTGTGCCAATCCACCACCTGTAAGTATGAGGTCCAAAGATATATTGACTTTTTCTTCAGATAAAATCATAGCACAACTAATCTATTGAAATGCAATGATTCATTAATTTCAATGTTTTTTAATTTTTTTTATTTATCATTCAAATTCAGTAATAAATTTGACTTGACAATGCACCATCAATGCCACGTTTCTCCCGTCTAATGTCACACCAAAAATAAATACAATCTAATAGACTGATTGCGTGACCACTGTTTACATGCTATCACGTGACTTATAGTGGGTATTTTTGCATCTCATTTGGCACAGAGCAGTAATGGAAACATACAGAGAAGAATGTGGACAATTTGTTAGTCTTCTTTGCTCATTTCTACTCCTGTTCTGCACCAAATGAGATGATAAAATACCCACTATAAGTCGCGTGGTGCCATGTGAACATTGGTCGTGCAATTGGTCTGTTCTTGTTTTGGGATGGTTTCCATGGGAAATGATGAAGAGGTTGAATAACACAGCTCTGCCTTTGTTTAATGTGTCTTGTCTTTTGTCTGTCTGTCATCCCTTTGTTATTCTTGGCCATGGTGTTGGGGGTGATCTTATCATGGGCAGACTTTGGGTTATTCGGTTTGTGCACCAAGAATTCCCTTGGTGTTTTTCAGACCATGTGCCCATAGACATATATAACCTAAAGACTGTCAGCGTCTATTAGAACATGACGCCAGGATACTGTTATGCCATGAGCGACCCTACTAGCGTCAAAGTATGGGCGGAAGTAAAGAACGTCGCCACACGTTTGTATGGCGTGTGGCTTGCTACGTGTTTTTGCCAAATTTGCCAGTGGTTCCGTGACACTCATGCATGTACAGTATGTGTTTTTTACTCTATATGTATGAACATTTCTTCAACCCATGCTTTTACGAAGATGGCAGCCGGCCCCGTGGCATTTCAGTCTGGCGCCCTCTATTGTCTGTCTATAGGTTATATATGTTTGTGCAGGCGTCTATCTCTAACCATTTTCCTCTCCTTCCTGGTCATTTGGCGTTTGTTTATTGAAGACTTGCAGCGTGAGGCCACACGAGGTAAAAGCAATATCGAAACGGCAGTTGTTGATTGAATTTGTAGCTCAGCGTAACCGCTACCATGATGCTAGCTAGCATGAAAACGCCCACTGCTTTACTTTTTCTCATCAAGCCCTAACCTTGTAGACATTTAAACCGTTTACGAAATGAAGGCTTAGGCTCAGGCTTAGGGTTCGATCACGTCTCTTAGCCGTTATAATGTCACAGGCATCTAGAAACAAGTGTTTGGCCCCTGTTTCTACACAAGGGCTCGAATTTCACGAAAAAAAATGCACTAGACAACAGGTCTAGTAACTGAAGAATCTTACTGGACCTGAACAATTTGTACATTATCCCAAAAAACTGAATGCCATTTTGCTCATGGTGCAAGAAAACAAATACTAGAGAGCTGATCAAGTGCGGTCACACTCGTCACTATAGACCGAAGCCAAAATCACTAGACTCAGACCACGGTCCAGTGGATATTTTGAGCCCTGGAAGTGGGGGTGTATTGTATTGTACACAGTGCCTTTTCACTGTGGCTGGTCATCAGGCAGGTGCTGTACAACAACTCCAAGTGTGTGCTGGTCTCTTACCTTTGACCCTATAGCTCAGAGGTCAAGAAGACCCACAGTGAAGTAGCTCTGTTCTGTAGTGAATCTATTGCGTTAATAGTTATTTTATGGTTAACTTTTGTTTAGCTCTGCTGATTTTGATTTGCGAGAGTGAAACCACTGCTGATTAATTGCATGCTTCTTCTTCTTTTTTGCTTGCGGACTGTAGTCATTTTTTTTTCAAAACAATACGTTAACCGTCCAATGGAAATATACATGTAGGTCACTAAACGTTGCTATTGGCTGGATGACAGTGAAGAATTTTTTTTTTCATTTTGTAGAAACTGGTTAGGACGCCTCAGATGGCATTTTAATATGTGAATGCTGAAAATCAAGTTTATGCACAAGCTGTGGGTTGGATTTGAACCCTGGTTATTTGGATTGAAGGCAAGCTGTCCTGCAACCAATGGCGATGAGAATTGCACTTATAAATCAGACCTATTCAAATTGAGGCCCGACTCAGAGCGACTTAAAATTGTGCTAAAAAAATTGGAGTCATTGAGTTGAATTGCTCCTTCTGTTTCATTTTTCATTTCATTTCTCTTAATATCACCATCTTTATACTCTATGTTCTTCATTTCTTGCTAACATATCACTTCTACTTTGCGTTACGCTGAGGTTTTGAATGTCCTTTAATACATCCATTCATGCAACCTTTTCATGCAATCATTTTACTCATCACAGAGGCTTGTGCCTTCTCGTGCATTTGTCCCTAACTTGTCTTAAACTCACAACTTAACCACTTAGTGATTCAAAGGTGGTCACAGTCCAATGATCTTATGGATGGATCTGAAGCACAGTGCTGCCATCTCGGTCAGCTTCCCTGTATGCCCGGTGGTAAACAGCATTCATTTCAATGTCCTGGAGAAAAGGGGCCAGACTATATCTCGGGCTCGGGCTCAGGCTCTGGCTCTGGTTCAGTCTCTGGCTCTGGCTAAGTCTCAGGATTTTTTTCATCCATGCAGACCTTCAAATCTTATCTGACCAATGTGATATTCACCACTAATGCTTTAATGAAATTAATAAAAAAAAAACAGTTGCAAACTGCCCACTGACTAAAATGACCTGCAATTCGTCAATCTGAAAAGTTAGCGGTCCTGACGTTTCGATCCTAGCAGGACCTTTCTCCTTTGAGAACGGTCCTGCTAGCATCGAAACGTCAGGCCCTCTTTTGACCAAAATGTATTTAAGAGACATGTCTCACTCTCTCTCTTTGTCTTTTTGTTGTTGTTGTTGTTGTTGTTTGTTTGGGGCGATGTCAGGGATGGGCCTCTTCAAAACAGGCAAGGGCATAGACGACAGCATCATGCCCGAGCCCCTGCGTCGCAACCGCTTTAACGAGGCCCTCATCTCCTACTTTGCCCGGCTGGCCCGCTCCGACATCGAAGACGAGGTCATCGACCTGGAGTACGTGGAGCAGCTGCTGGCCAACGGGGCCGACATCTGCTGCACGGACAAGCACGGCCAGACAGTGCTTCACGAGGTACCAGTGCGGCTGTCGGGCCGTGGGCCAATTTGTCATACTACAAATGTAGTATTGTAAAAGTGCTGCTTTGTAATACCATTTTTAGTGCTGCTTTGTACCGGTGTAATACCATTTTTAGTGCTGCTTTGTAATACCATTTTTATAAACCCATTTCCAGCACTCATGACTGCCGTCTAGGGTACGATGGGGTACACTGTGAAAGTGTTTCATTTTCTATTCTCACTAAACAATTGGGACTAATATATCTGTGTAGGGGCTGCTTTGTAAACCACTTTATGTCTGGGCCCATTTGCAGTGCCCATGACAGCCATACAGGATTTGTTTTAACACTGCCATTTCCAAATCTCAGTTAACAATCGTGCACAATATTTCTGTGAAAGGATTTTGAAATGAATCAATAACAGTACACAGTACACTATGTGTAGAGGTGAGTCAAACCTTGCACAATTTGGATGTCGGTGTCTTAAATCAGGCCACCCTAACAATTGATTAGAAATCCTAGAAAGCAAGGTGCATATCGTTGGTTCCCTTTGCCTGCAGGCCGTCCGTGCTTGGGATACGGACGTGGCCAGTTTTCTCCTGGAGAACGGCGCCAAGCCCAACCAGAGAGACCGCTACGGCCGCTCCCCTCTGCACGTTGCCGCCGCCGTCAACTACCCCGACATGATCATGATCCTGGTGGACAACGAGCACGACAAAGGTACCAGACCTGGCACACTATTGGCCAATCCGCAATGCGCCCTCTATTGGCCAATCCCCAAAGCACCCTCTATTGGCCAAATCCCCAAAGCGCCCTCTATCGGCCAATCCCCAAAGCGCCCTCTATTGGCCAATCCCCACAGCGCCCTCTATTGGCCAATCCCCACTGCGCCCTCTATTGGTCAATCCCCCAAAAGCGCCCTCTACCTCTATTGGCCAATCTCCAAAAGCGTCCTCCATTGGCATCAAATTGAAAAACTGACCAAGAAAACTTAGACTGGACAATGACTTTAGTCTCAGACGTCTGGTTTTGCCTATCAGTGCCTTAACCATCTGAGCTATCCAGCCCTTAGATGGTGGCCTTCCCAAACAGTCAACTAGTCTTTGCTGGGATGGGGGTGCCAGTCAGAAGCAATTCAACCATTAACTGCCATAATTATATCTCCAGGGATTACACCCCCCGCTTCCCTTCTGTTGCAAACAACCAATTGTAAGAAACCTAGACTTGTTAGGGTATATTTCAGATCATTCAGTTTTCCCCTAAGTTTTGTATTGTAAGTCCAAGGATAGTTTTCACAAAGCCTTACGATTCATCGCAAGTCAACGTACGATGGATAACCCATCGTAAATTGTGATAGGCTGTATGGTTTCTGTGCATCTCTCATTGTCTTGCGATTGATCGTAAGTTACGATGGGTCTGATGAAATAGACCACTGATGAGTGGCTTGGAGTCCCATCGACTCACAGAAGCACACTCACAGAAGAGACATTGTCACAAAGTGTCACTGTAAACCACAATCAACTCCCTACCTCCGTCGTGAATTGCCTGAAATCTTGCCTGCACAAATGTCAGTCACCGTCCGTTGAATTTTGGCATTTTTTCCGTTTTGTCTTGTGCTTTTCGTCGCAGCCGAGATTGAGATTCTGACGGAGGGTGAGAACCAGACTCCGTTGCATTTTGCTGCCCGCAACGATGCCCACTCTGCCCTGAAGAAATTGCACAAGCTTGGGGCCAACATACACGCCCGCGACTACAAGGGACGCACACCGCTCCAAGTGGCTGCTGAACTAGGTGAGTCAATAATAACTGTCAAATCCACCACACGACCTGGACCGGCTCGGTGGTCCACACTAGAAAGCTGGAGTCACAGGTTCAATTCTCGCCTGTGATGCCTGTAAAAAATGTTCAGCAGGCAATTAGGCAAAGCACTGAGCATGCAATCACACGTCAACTAGTGCAAGCCTTTGTTGGAGTTCCGGTACATTCCCCTCAACGCAAAATCGTATTATATCTGTGTAATGCTCCTGAAGACAGACAGAGCACACTGTTCGAAACGTCAAGTTCCTCTGGTTCTTTTCAGAATTACACATACTCACAAAAGAGAATTTACATGTATGGTGTCATCGCAAACCCATTACTCCTGCTATTCTCACCATGAAAACCTTTGAATCTCATTTAATGCGTTTTTCCGTTGTCAACTTTAAGATCGCAGCGAGACAGCCAAGATCCTCTTGGAGCTCGGGGCCAACGCTGCTGACATTGACTTTGCTGGCCAGACCGCTCTGGTCCAACTCATCTCCAAAATGCCGGCAGTCGTAAGTATAGGCAGGGGGGCCATATACAACATCCACAGATTACTCACTGACTGACGTTTAGTTCATTAGTGTCATCCAGACCTGTGTCTACCGTACATGTCTACATGAGTGAATTTCAGCAATACCCGGAGAATAATGTCAAGCAATCCGCACTCCTCTGCACAATCTCATATCTTACGTTCAAAGGCAGGGTGCACCATTTGCAAAGTGCCCATTTTTTTTAGTAATTACTTACTCATCAGGAGGTTGTGGATGGTATCAGACATTCCGTGAAATGTTAGCGCTGGACAAATTGGCCGTTTTCATGAAAAGCGGAAATTGGCCTCTAGTCGCTTTGACATTTAAAAAAAAAAAAAGGTCTTGCTGATAAGGGTCCAACAATAGCATACCAAAATACCAGGAACTGAACGTATGGAACTATACTGGCGCTCCCACCCTGGCAAAGACTAGTTGACTATTTGGGAGGCCACCATCTAAGGGCTGGATAGCTCAGATGGAAGAGCACTGGCACTGTATCGGGTTCAAGTCCTGGTCCAGTCAAAGTTTTCTTTGCCAATTTTTCAAATTTAAAAAGAGTTACACTGAACAGCAAAATCAAGTCATTCCTGGAAAAAAAACAAAATCGTGTAGAAACAAAAAGTTTTGTTTCTGATTCATACCAACTGTAAGAATACAGAAGTTACAACTTACAATGAACACCAAAGTCATGTCATTCCTGAAAAAAAAAAAAAAAATAAGACTCGGGGGAAAGGTTTTTCTCCGACTCACCAAATCTGAAGCCAACTCGTCTTAGGTCGGGGCAGTCTAGAGAACCGCTCTGAAATGACCGACTCGTCTCCGCAGGCTAAAGAGGCACTGGACCAGTTCCACACGTGCGATCGGGCGAATCGCCGGCAGTATTACGACCATCACCTGATCGAGCCCACCAAACCTGATGACAATACACCAAGAGCGAGATCAGCAGTAAGTGCTTGCATTTATTTCGATCCTTTCTAGCCCTTGGCCATATATTAGAGAGGTTTCACATGCACGAATAAGGTAACCATTACTCCATGTTCTTTTGGCCTTAACCTTGAGTGGCCTTTTGGGGCCTTGTGTTGGGCGACATTCATTAAAAAACAACAACCCCAAAACTGTCCATAGAGCGCATACCGATGTTTGCTTCACAAGCCATGTTGAATCCAGTTGCTTGAGGGAGCTATCATTCAAAATGGTGGAGCTCATGAGTCCCTTCAGAAGTCACACAAATGGACTATTGTATCTTATTCGCTTCACAAAGTCTCACAGTGAATTTCGGATGTGTTCAAATAAAGCACAACAACACCTCAACCACTACAAATTCAACTACAACCTCCACCATGACCACGAAATCACTCTGACTCTCTAGCTAACTAATTCAGTACTTCACAGTTAAACCCCCCCCCTCTTTGACCTGTGACCTTTGACACAGCTCCAGGTCATCGTCAAGTACAACCAGCTAGAGCTGATCCTGCACCCAGTCATCCAGCGTCTGCTGGCCGTCAAGTGGACGAAATTTGGCCGGTGAGTCCGCGCAAGCCCCACGATTCAAGCCAAACCCCCCCCCCCCAAACAGAAAAAAGCTCAGTGAAAATCCCCTTTAATACTGACCAGGGCTCAATGTCATAGAGCTGTACACTACGAACTAGCTGCCAAAAACCTGAAATTCATGTTGCAAAGGAAAAGAAAATTCACTGCAATTTCACACCACTTTTTGTCATGCCCAATATGTTCCCACCAGCTTTTAGTTTACCAGTGGTCTATACAGGGCCGCATTCGTGGTGGTCAATGGCTGCAGTGCACAAGCCTACATGTATAGAGTACAATTCCACAGACAAGACCACAGCTGCCTGGCAGATGAGTTTTGATAAGGTTAGATAACCTGTGATAGAATTCCCCCACCACCGCCACCCTCAAACAGGAACTTACCAGCCTTGATATTCATGGCTTTTTTTTTCTATTGTCATTTCCACGACCTTAAGATGTCCTCATCAGGTTACAAGGTAAACTCTGCATAGTGAACTGACATATCCACCATTCTGGGCTGGATTTCACAAAGCCTTACGATGCATCATAACTTAACTTATGATGGATAACCCATCGTTAGTTGTGATACGGTTTCTGTGCATCGCTCATCGTCTTGCAATCGATCGTACATTACGTCACGATGGGTTTGGAGAAATCGACTGCTGATTTCATCGTGGTTGTCTATGTGCTTGTTTTTTGTCTTTGCGTAGGTTTTGGGCCTGCATACAGGTCCTGCTTAATTTGACTTTCATCATCCTGTGGTCCATCATTGCCTGCAGTCTGCGAGAAAACGAGAGGATGACCTTCCCCAGGGACATCTGGCGTATCATCATCTGGGTGGGTAGACCAGTCACAGGCTCACAGCTGCAGATACAATGATCCTATTCAGCTTGCACACAGTCAGCCATTTAGTGCACCCATTCACAGTGTTAATTTATTTATTTCTGCATCTATAGGCTCTAGCGTTGCTGATCACGGGCTTCATGATTATTCAGGAACTGCAGGAAATCTACGTGTCCAAAAAGAAATTCAGGGTAAGGGATTGCGCAGACCCTTGCCTGGTCTGTTCGCTTCTAATAGCCACTTTGCACTGGGCCATTTCCTAGTGCCCATGACCACCATGTTGGGCTGGGTTGGGTTGGGTTGTGTTGTGATGGGTTGGGTTGGGTCGGGTTGGGTTGGGATGAGTTGGGTTGGGATGAGTTGGGTTGGGTTGGGTTGGGTTGGGTTGGGCTGGGATGAGTTGGGTTGGGATGAGTTGGGTTGGGCTGGGATGAGTTGGGTTGGGATGAGTTGGGTTGGGTTGGGATGAGTTGGGTTGGGTTGGGTTGGGTTGGGTTGGGTTGGGTTGGGATGAGTTGGGTTGGGTTGGGATGGGATGAGTTGGGTTGGGATGAGTTGGGTTGGGTTGGGATGAGTTGGGTTGGGTTGGGATGAGTTGGGTTGGGCTGTGTTGGGCTGGGGCTTAGGCTTTGGTCATATTTCTCTTAACCACTATAATGTCACATTACTGCCACAGGCATCTAGAAACAAGCATTTAGCCCAGGTTTCTTGGTGAATACTCTGTACTTAACATCAAGCCAAGAAACCTTCAAATTTTGGCAACAAACCACAACCTGGTTTTGTCAGATGCTGACTGATTGAGCCTGATGCGTGGATTCCTAAAGGGTACTATGGTGGCCTCTGGAGGCCATGCGTACGACTAATTAACGACAAGAAGATCATCCTCTTTGTTCTCCCGATTTTGTTTGGGCGATGACAGCGATGGAAGGACTGGCGAATCCGAGAGATCGAGAAGGATCTCAAGTTCTGCCATCCCCAGTGGCCCCAGGAAGAGCAGTACCTCAGTCAAGAGATCAAGGACATCAAGGGCCAGAGTGCAGCCTACTTCAGCGAATTCTGGTGGGTGCATTGGCACAAAGAGACCCCCTTAGATATTTCCTCACACACCTCAGATCAGAAACAGACTGGCCAGGGACCGGGGCAGCTGGTTGTGAAGTAGATCAGAGGGCTGGACACTGGTTCCTGTGAGACATTTGTCAAAGTGTGACTTGATGGGTCATTTAGTGCCCCATTCACAGTCACAGCTGTGGATGCAATGACCCTGTTCAGTTTGCACACGGTGGGCCATTCAGTGCAGCCATTCACAGTCACAGCTGTGGATGCAATGACCCTATTCAGCTTGTACACAAGTTGGCCATTCTGTACACCCATTCACTGTCACAGTTGTGGATGCAATAACCCTATTCAGCTTGTACACAATGGGCCATTCAGTGTACCCATTCACAGTCACAGCTGTGGATGCAATGACCCTATTCAGCTTGTACACAGTGGGCCATTCAGTGCATCCATTCACAGTCACAGCTGTGGATGCAATGACCCTATTCAGCTTGTACACAGTGGGCCATTCATGATCAGTGCACCCATTCACAGTCAGCTGTGGATGCAATGACCCTATTCAGCTTGTACACAGTTGGCCATTCAGTGCACAATGTTAACTACATACAGTATAAATATATACATGTATTGCAAATTGAATGTTACTTTGTACATTCCATTATGCAGCATTGAAATAAAAGTAATTATAAAGAGTGTAAAGACTATATCAAATTTTCAAATTTGTTTTTGGTCTCTGCCAATGCAGGAACTACTTTGATTGGCTGGTGTACTTTGTCCTGCTGGGCCTGACGGGCATCATCTTGGCCAGCCACATTGTCCAGAACGACGAAGCCCATGAGAACATGATAGGCATCGCCCGGCGCATCATGGCGGTGGCCATCATACCCATCTGGCTGAGGTTCATGAAAACGGCCCGGGCCTTCAAGCAGCTGGGTGAGAGTGGGAGTCCATGAAAAAATTCAGGCTTGGTGCAGTTCAGAGTAGCAGGTTGAGGACAGTTTTCAGTGACATCACAACATCTCAGGCTATTTATAAGGGAAGGTACTAGCAGGTTGAGGACAGTTTTCAGTGACATCACAACATCTCAGGCTATTTATGGTGAAGGTACTAGCAGGTTGAGGACAGTTTTCAGTGACATCACAACATCTCAGGCTATTTATGGTGAAGGTACTAGCAGGTTGAGGACAGTTTTCAGTGACATCACAACATCTCAGGCTATTTATGGGGGAGGTACTAGCAGGTTGAGGACAGTTTTCAGTGACATCACAACATCTCAGGCTATTTATGGGGAAGGTACTAGCAGGTTGAGGACAGTTTTCAGTGACATCACAACATCTCAGGCTATTTATGGTGAAGGTACTAGCAGGTTGAGGAAAGTTTTCAGTGACATCACAACATCTCAGGCTATTTATGGTGAAGGTACTAGCAGGTTGAGGACAGTTTTCAGTCACATCACAACATCTCAGGCTATTTATGGGGAAGGTACTAGCAGGTTGAGGACAGTTTTCAGTCACATCACAACATCTCAGGCTATTTATGGTGAAGGTACTAGCAGGTTGAGGACAGTTTTCAGTGACATCACAACATCTCAGGCTATTTATGGTGAAGGTACTAGCAGGTTGAGGACAGTTTTCAGTGACATCACAACATCTCAGGCTATTTATGGGGAAGGTACTAGCAGGTTGAGGACAGTTTTCAGTGACATCACAACATCTCAGGCTATTTATGGTGAAGGTACTAGCAGGTTGAGGACAGTTTTCAGTCACATCACAACATCTCAGGCTATTTATGGGGAAGGTACTAGCAGGTTGAGGACAGTTTTCAGTGACATCACAACATCTCAGGCTATTTATGGTGAAGGTACTAGCAGGTTGAGGACAGTTTTCAGTGACATCACAACACATCAGGCTATTTATGGTGAAGGTACTAGCAGGTTGAGGACAGTTTTCAGTGACATCACAACATCTCAGGCTATTTATGGGGAAGGTACTAGCAGGTTGAGGACAGTTTTCAGTGACATCACAACACATCAGGCTATTTATGGGGAAGGTACTAGCAGGTTGAGGACAGTTTTCAGTGACATCACAACACATCAGGCTATTTATGGTGAAGGTACTAGCAGGTTGAGGACAGTTTTCAGTGACATCACAACATCTCAGGCTATTTATGGTGAAGGTACTAGCAGGTTGAGGACAGTTTTCAGTGACATCACAACATCTCAGGCTATTTATGGGGAAGGTACTAGCAGGTTGAGGACAGTTTTCAGTGACATCACAACATCTCAGGCTATTTATGGGGAAGGTACTAGCAGGTCGAGGACAGTTTTCTGTGACATCACAACATCTCAGGCTATTTATTGGGAAGTTCACTTTACAGCACAAGAACTCAGGCTGTTTTGGGTGAAGTTAGCAGGTTGAGGATAGAGTTCAGTGATGCAACGTACATCTAAGGCTATTTGTGGTGAAATTGTCGAGAAATTTTGACAGACACCAGCCCATCCACGGGCCCTGCTTAAATTTTGCTTTGTTTTGCTTTTGTTTTGTTTCCCAGGACCGTTCATTGTCATGCTGGGCCATATCATCAGCGACGATGTCCTCAAGTTCGGCTTTCTCTACTTAGAGTTCTACATTCCTTACGGTAAGGGTTGGAGTTGGTCGAGTCCCTCCGACATCATATCAGTCACACAGGGGTCTCGGTGACTGCCTTGTACTGTGGGGGATTTACGTCACATACAGGCATGCAATTTTTCCGCGGATCCGCGGATTTCCTGGTTTTTTTTAATTCGGCCGTAAAAAAATAAAATCCGAAAAAAGAAGAAAAAAACAAGAAAAAATATAAATAAAATTAAAAAATTAAAAAAGGATATATCTTCTCCCCTAACTCTTATTTAAAACACATGCTGAGATCAGGTTAAAAACTTTGATGTTTACTTTATCTGTCACTTAGCTTAAAGTCATAAGTGGTCAAAAACTGCTCAGAATGCACCACAGAGCATCTAGAATCCAAAATTTTCAGGGACCCTTAAGTGGGCCCCAAACCCCACACTGTAAGGGCTGCGTGCTTCGTGCTCGCAGTTTCATTCGGACAATTTCCTCTTTTTTTTTACAATTCAAGAGTTGCATGCCTGCACATATCGTCATGTTCAGTTCAGGAACGTATACCGTAAAGTGACTTACAGAGACATTTCCTGACAAATCACTGAAGGCCAATAAATTATGCAACTGCGAGTGAGCGCTTACGCGACTATGAGTGAGCGCTTACGCGACTATGAGTGAGCGCTTATTCGACCGAGATTCATGGATAAAAATGAGCAGTTTGAGATACCTGTTTGACATTAAAAATTAAAGTAATAATAATGAAATAATAATATTAAAAAAGTAATAATATTAAAAAACTAATTAAAAAATGAAATAAAATAAAATGAAATCACGTCTTTTCCGGAAAATTCCAGAAGTCCCTGTTAATCCCCAATAGAGTTTACAACTAGGCTGGTTCATCTTCACGGCCTGGATGTATATAGTGGTCGTCAGTTTCTGATCTCTGTGCTTTGCGTTTTTATTTTTTCTGCCCAACAGCGGTGGCCTTTTGGGTGATATTCGGCGGCAAGGAGTCAATCCCTTCCATGCAGACTGTGGATAGTCTCCTCTACACTTTGTTCAGACTCACACTGGTCGACGAGTATGAATATGATGTATGTATTCTTTCTGTTTTTAATTTTAAGGGTTTTTAAGGCAGGAAATGGGGCAAAGCACTGAGTAGTGCTACGGTACGAACACCAAGCCCTAGTTGAGTAACATTCTCACTGATGCAAATCACCGGGCAATTGGGCAAAGCACTGAGCATACAGTGCTACGTACACATCGGGTATGGCAAGCCCTCATTGAGTTACATTCTCACTGATGAAAATCACCTGGCAATCAGGCAAAGCACAGCATACAGTAGGGCAAACTCTCACCGATGCAAATCGGGCAATCGGGCAAAGCACTGAGTATACAGTGCTAGGTAGTAGTACACATCAGGTAGGGCAAGCCATCGTTTAGTTACATGTACATTCTCACTGATGCAAAGCACCAGCAATCAGGCAAAGCACTGAGCATACAGTGCTAACTACATATCAGGTACCGTAGGGCAAGCAGTTCCCAGTCATTTTTTTTATTGTTTTGTTTGATCAGTTATTCATTTAAATTGAAAACTTGGCAAAGAAAACTTTGAATGGAACGGGACTTGAACCCGAGACCTCTGATTTTGCTCACCAGCACTCTTCCCATCTGAGCTGTCCTGCCCTTAGTTGGTGGCCTTCCCAAATAGTCAAGCTAGTCTTTGCCGGGGTGGAGGTGCCAGTCAGAAGGAATTCAACCATTAACTGCCGTATATCTCCAGGGATCACACCACTGCTTTCATTCAGATGCAAACAACCAATTGTAAACCTGGTTACGGCAGTTCAGGGATCACACAAAGTGGTGGCCTTCCCAAACAGTCAACTAGTCTATTTGTTTAACTGATATATTTATTTGTTTTGGACAGCGCATGCACAGCCTGGATGCAGTCATGGCCTACATCCTGCTGACGACATTCCTGTTTCTCTCTGCCCTACTCTGCATCAATCTCTTCATTGCGCTACTGTCCGACACATTCCAAAGGTTGGTGGCCCTGTCACTGTGATCATCCAAACCCCGAAGATAGGGTGGAAAATGTCAGGTTGCCTTGAAAAGAGTCCGCCGGGCTAGCAAAGTAGGTCATTTTACTAGCCTGCAGCTGTTTTTACTAGACAATGACCGCCGGGCTGGTGCTAAGGTCGAGCCCTGATAATAACGATCATCTAATCATTTTTTTTGGGGGGGGGGAATTCCTGGATGCTTTTTTTTTAGAGTTTACGACAACGCCAACTCCAATGCTGCCATGCAGCAGGCCTCTATCATCCTGGGCATAGAGGAAGGGCTGTCCAAGAAGAAACTCCGCAAGTTCCGGCAGTTCATCCACCATGAGGCCGGCCCGGAGAGCCTGTACTACGACGACGATCAGACCGTCGGCGGTGAAGCGGACCTCAAGAAGGTCACCTTTCAGATCAAGGTGAGTAGGCGGGGAACATTTTTGAAAGGCCATCGCATCCCCTTGTCTTGAGAGTTTACTGGGTTGCTGTGAAACGGTCCTGCGAGGCTGGGAATGCACAAATGCGGCACACCGTGGTGGTGGTGCTGGTGGTGCTGGTGGCGGTGGTGGTGGTGCTTAATAATTAGGTGCTGGTGTTGGGGGCAGTCGTGGTGATGTTGGGTTGTTGAGGGTGATGAGGAGGAGGAGGATGAAGATGAAGATGATGATGATGATGATGATGATGATGATGATGATGATGATGATGATGGTGATGATGAAGATGATGATGGTGATGGTGATGATGGTGATGGTGATGATGATGATGATGATGATGATGATGATGATGATGATGATGATGATGAGCATGATGAGGATGATCAAGATGATGAGGATGATGAGTATGAGGATGATGAAGATGATCAGGATGAATCGATGATAGTGAGGATGAGGAGGATGAGGATGATGATGTAGATGATGAGGATGATCAGGATGATGAGGATGATGATGATGAATCCGATGATGGTGAGGATGAGGATGCCATCATCATCTGCCTAAATTATGTGGTGCCTTTTAGTTTAATAGCCTTCATTACCAGCATTGAAAACTGCCACATGCACAAAGGTGCACATGCAGGAATTCCTAAGCACGCATAGAATAGACCCTTGACCATGAAGCACGGTATTTCCTGCCAGAGCTGGCATCAATTCAATGCACGAAGGATTTCATGATACTGAGTACTTCTTGTGATAACTGCACAAGTTTGGCTAACTGTTTTTACTGGCTTTTAGCTGCTGCTGAACTGAGGCTGCTGCATCTGGTAATGCTTACCTGTTTGATTTTTGCAACAAATTACGTCCCTACCCTACAGCTACCCTACCCTACACACCCCATCCCCACCCAACCCCTTCCTCCCTCTCCCAGCACTTTTTTTTTGGCTTTGTTTCCCATTGTCTGAATGGCTGTGCATGCTCATTAACCCTTGACCTCTGACCTCCCCTCTCCACCCAAGGACGACCTGGAAGAGCTGAAGGAGAGCCTCTTTGGTCAATTCAATCACCGGAAGCGGGTAAAAAAGGCTAACCACTAACAACCCCCTTATCACAGACAGAGAGAGAGCGAGAGAGAAAGAAGGAGCTATGACATGAGGGACACTACTGATGTCAGAACCCAATGTTGGTCAATTTAGCATCAATTGCACACTGATGAATTTGCCAAAGTACCACTGTACTTACATGATGATCATCCATTTAGATTTTGAAACTTATAATGGACAGTGGACTGTCCAGCACTGATCCTGTCCTCTCTCATCAGTAATCCATCCCAGGTCACTGGTTCCCTCCCTCCGCCAGGCCGTATTCAGGCCTGGGAACCAGTGCACGGTTCACTGTTCCATGTCTGGCTTTGTGCGGAACGGATCGGACAAGCTTTACAAGCCTCATACCAATCCTGAAGGTTCCCTTCACCCACAGGTTCCCTCCACCCACTGGTTCCCTCCACCCACTGGTTCCCTCCACCCATGGTTCCCTCCACCAAACATGCACTCTCATACACGTATACATTTATCTACATGTAGATCTGGATTTAGGATCCACCCACTGGTTCCCTCCACCCACTGGTTCCCTCCACCGACAGGTTCCCTCCACCCACTAGTTTCCTCCACCCGCTGTTCCCTCCACCCACTGGTTCCCTCCACCCACTGGTTCCCTCCACCCACTGGTTCCCTCCACCCACTAGTTTCCTCCACCCGCTGTTCCCTCCACCCACTGGTTCCCTCCACCCACTGGTTCCCTCCACCCACTGGTTCCCTCCACCCACTGGTTCCCTCCACCCACTGGTTCCCTCCACCCACTGGTTCCCTCCACCCACTGGTTCCCTCCATCCACTGGTTCCCTCCACCCACTGGTTCCCTCCACCCACTGGTTTCCTCCACCCAACATGCATGAACCTACAATGTAGACACATGTATGCATGAAGCCCAGGATCCATTCACTGGTTCCCTCTATCCATTTAGTAATAACATATTGGAACCATTGCACAAGCCTCGTACAAATCCTGATATCTATCAGTGATTCCCCCATGTCTTACCTCTTGGCATTGTGTGGCTGGTTACCGGCCAGTGAGTTGTGCTCCACCCATACAGGGCGCTATTGATGTAAAGTACTAAAGACATTGCATCCAATGGTCTTGCAGTTTTATTTCTGTTTAAAAAAAAAGAGAGGATGTTTTCATTTGTTTGCTCGCACTTTTTCACCTTTCATGAAAGTCACTGCACATCTCTGTAATACATGCCTGCCTTTTCTATCATTATCAGTAGTTTAGAACCATTATAGTAGAAATCAATTAGCCAGTCATTTGTCTGTCTATTAACAATTAACTAAATAATGTTATAATCCTAAGTTGATGCTGAGCAAACTCTAGAGGGAAAATTACATAGAAGCTTTCTAAATTGAATGTAACAGGACATGTCTCTTCTGCTATCGATATTAGAGCATGCTTTATATCGCTCTTCCATCAATACTAGGACCTCCTATCTCCCTCCTGCTATTGATATTAGAACCTGTTGTATTCAGTGTATCTGTCTTCTGCCGCCAATACTAGGACCTCCTATCTCACTCCTGCTATCAATATTAGAACCTGTTGTATTCAGTGTATCTGTCTTCTGTCACCAATACTAGGACCTATCTCCCTCCTGCTATCAATATTAGAACCTGTTGTATTCAGTGTATCTGTCTTCTGCCGCCAATACTAGGACCTCCTATCTCACTCCTGCTATCGATATTAGAACCTGTTGTATTCAGTGTATCTGTCTTCTGCCGCCAATACTAGGACCTCCTATCTCACTCCTGCTATTAATATTAGAACCTGTTGTATTCAGTGTATCTGTCTTCTGCCGCCAATACTAGGACCTCCTATCTCACTCCTGCTATCGATATTAGAACCTGTTGCATTCAGTGTATCTGTCTTCTTCCGTCAATACTAGGACCTCCTATTTCACTCCTGCTATCGATATTGGAGCCTGTAATCCTCTTTGTTTCTTGCTGTCATCAGTAGAACCCTGTGATACTATCTCTCTGGCCTCTGAGTCAAGACTTACTCTCCCCCAACTTCCGCCGCCATGTTGTTACCCCACGCAGGACTCGCTGGACGAGTTGCAGACCCGTCTGGCCGACCAGCACAAGTCGGAGCGCCGGACGTCGGCCGAGCCCAGGCCCCAGTCCCAGGCCACCGAGGCCAAGTCCCTGCGGGAGGAGCTGACCCACTTCCGGGTCAGGCAGGAGCGCTCCATCCGTCATGTCCAGAAGCAGCTGCGCACGGTGACCGAGGTGCTGCAGGCTCTCCTGGCAGCCCAGACCGGCGGTAAGCCATCGCCCGGTGACGAATCCCCCCCCCACTTCCCCCTCCTCCCTTTTCCAACCGACATGCAGTATCGGACTTTGGAACCAGTGCACGGGTTGCTGTTCCATATCTGGCTTTGTGCAGAATGGATCAGACAAGCTGTACCCACTGGCTCCCTCCACCTAACATGCACTGTTATACATGTATGAACCTACAATAGATCTGGACTTAGGATCCACCCACTGGTTCCCTCCACCAACTGGTTTCCTTCACCCACTGGTTCCCTCCACCAACTGGTTTCCTTCACCCACTGGTTCCCTTCACCCACTGGTTCCCTCCACCCACTGGTTCCCTCCACCCACTGGTTCCCTCCACCCAACATGCACTCTCATGAATGTACATGTATACCTAGATCTGGATTTAGGATCCATCCACTGGTTCCCTCCACCCACTGGTTCCCTCCATCCATTGGTTCCCCCACTCACTGGTTCCCTCCACCAACTGGTTTCCTTCACCCACTGGTTCCCTCCACCAACTGGTTTCCTTCACCCACTGGTTCCCTCTACCCACTGGTTCCCTCTACCCACTGGTTCCCCCACTCACTGGTTCCCTCTACCCACTGGTTCCCCCACCCACTGGTTCCCCCACCTACTTGTTCCCTCTACCCACTGGTTCCCTCCACCCACAGGTTCCCTCCACCCACAGGTTCCCTCTACCCACTGGTTCCCCCACCCACTGGTTCCCTCCACCCACTTGTTCCCTCCACCCACAGGTTCCCTCTACCCACAGGTTCCCTCCACCCACAGGTTCCCTCTACCCACTTGTTCCCTCTACCCACTGGTTCCCTCCACCCACTGGTTCCCCCACCCACTGGTTCCCTCCACCCACTTGTTCCCTCTACCCACTGGTTCCCTCCACCCACTTGTTCCCTCCACCCACAGGTTCCCTCTACCCACTGGTTCCCCCACCCACTGGTTTCCTTCACCCACTGGTTCCCTCTACCCACTGGTTCCCTCTACCCACTGGTTCCCCCACTCACTGGTTCCCTCTACCCACTGGTTCCCTCTACCCACTGGTTCCCCCACTCACTGGTTCCCTCTACCCACTGGTTCCCCCACCCACTGGTTCCCCCACCCACTTGTTCCCTCTACCCACTGGTTCCCTCCACCCACAGGTTCCCTCCACCCACAGGTTCCCTCTACCCACTGGTTCCCTCCACCCACAGGTTCCCTCCACCCACAGGTTCCCTCCACCCACTGGTTCCCTCCACCCACTGGTTCCCCCACCCACTGGTTCCCTCCACCCACTTGTTCCCTCCACCCACAGGTTCCCTCTACCCACAGGTTCCCTCCACCCACAGGTTCCCTCCACCCACAGGTTCCCTCTACCCACAGGTTCCCTCCACCCACTTGTTCCCTACACCCACTGGTTCCCTACACCCACAGGTTCCCTCCACCCACAGGTTCCCTCCACCCACAGGTTCCCTCTACCCACAGGTTCCCTCCACCCACTTGTTCCCTACACCCACTGGTTCCCTACACCCACAGGTTCCCTCCACCCACAGGTTCCCTCCACCCACAGGTTCCCTCCACCCACTGGTTCCCCCACCCACTGGTTCCCTCCACCCACTTGTTCCCTACATCCACTGGTTCCCTACACCCACTGGTTCCCTACACCCACAGGATCTCTTATCTTCTGAGTTATACAGCCCTTAGATGGAGGCCTTCCCAAGTAGTCAACTTATCTTTGCCAGTTTTCTTTTTTTTTGGGGGGGGGGGGCACCAGTTGGAAGCATTTAACTATTAACTACTGCTCTTCTGGTACGGACTTTTTTTTCAAAACCCGACTTAGGCTTTGACTTGGACTTCAGCCCCATCTCCGACATCCAACAGCTGGGAGGCTCCTTGCTAGAAGTGGAAGCTTAGGAGTGTTTTCTAAGCGGTGTATCTTCTCTAAACTTTGAAATGGTTGTATGTACATGTGTGTACCGGTACAGTAAGGCAAAGCAAAGTCTGAGCTGGGTTTTTGGTGGGAAAAGGCTTGATGAGTTCTCGGCTTTTTTTTGACACTGCAGGGAGTTCGGGACCAGGTGGGGGTCGCCCGGACACCGCGCCCGGCCACCCACTGACCACGCCCAGTCGGCCGGTGGGCGTTACCAGCATGCTGACCCCGTTGGCCCACCCGGGTCTCCTGGTGACCCAGCCCAGCCTGCCACACGGCGAGGGGATGAGAGGCGGGCCTGGGGTCCTGGCGTTCCCTAGGCCCGGCGGGGGCTTTGAGGAGGAGGAGGATGACTACGAGACCGCCAAGAAGCCGCGCTTTGTCGGCAGGCACGCCCCGCTGCAGAGCACGCCGCTGCCTCCCGTCAAACTCCGTGGCAGCAGGTACGTCGCTATGCTAACACCATGGTGTGAATGGTGTTAGTTCCTATGTTAATAGGAATGTCAATTCCTTTCTCCGGCCTTCCTAAGTCTCTCTCTATCCTCTACTTTCTCTAGCCCTTCACCTTGAGTGGCTTTTCAGCCTTGTTTTGGGGCGATCTTGCATGGAAAAATAATGCTGCCAAAGGAAATTAGGAATACTTCTGCTAGAAAAGAGAAGTCACATAGCAAACTACCGTACATAGAAATACATGTGTATTTCCAAGCCACTAAAAAAACCACCACAGCATCAACAAATTTCAGAAAGAAACATCACACTATGAACATCTAAACCGTGAAAAGGGGGTGAAAATGTCATTTCGCCGTGAAACTAAAAAGTCACTGTGATTTCACGGTGCATTTTACAGTGAAATCTCCGTGAAAATAATCTCTTCTCTGACCCGATAAGGACATATTTAGGTCACTCAAGATCGACCTTGAAAAAAAAGGTGAATATCTAGTGTGGCAAGCTCCAGCCTTGGGGGATGGCTAATTCAATTACCAGTAGGGACCACCGTCCAGCCCCATAGAGGTACTGTATGGTGTCCTTCTTACCTGCCACTCCCAGATACTTCTCTAGCCATTTACCACCAAGAATGTGGCCTTGAAGACCACTGGTTAAAACACCTTGAAAATGACTTGGCTAACTGTGTGCCATGAAATAGGGGTGAAAACACGGTGAATTTTCTTTTCACGGCTAAATGACATTTTCACCCCATTTTCACGGTTTAGATGTTCAAAGTGTCACCTGACTGCAAAACAAAATCATTTATACTAGTATTTGTTCTTGTTTTATCTATGTTCATGTTATATCGATGATGCAATGCAGTACCCGCCGCTATACAATATTCAAATCTGCCACACGACCTCGACCGGCTCAATGGTCAAGTGGTTAAGATGCCTGCACCAGAAAGCAGGAGTCGTGGGTTCTAGTCCCCCCAGAGCTGTCGGGTAAAGCACTCGAGCACTCAGTACTGATCATGTCGAGCAAGGGCAAAACCTCATTGAATTACATTCTCCCGACGCAAACATGTTTATATCTATGATGTTCTTGTTTTGTGGTCATTTCTTTGGACAGTCCGGTGGAGAGTCTGGCCACACAACGGTCATTCCTGGAAATTGGTGCCCCTCCACCGGCCATACAGGAAACCCCTCAACTGGACGAGGCCGACAAAGAAAAGTAAGGCCACTATTTACTGTGGATGCAATGATCCTGCTTAATTTGTACACAGTGGGCTATTTGGTGCACCTATTCACAGTCACAGCTGTGGATGCAATAACCCTATGTAGCTTGTACACTGTCGGCCATTCAGTGCACCCATTCACTGTCACAGCTGTGGATGCAATAACCCTATTCAGCTTGTACACAATGGGCCATTCAGTGCACCCATTCACAGTCACAGCTGTGGATGCAATGACCCTAATTCAGCTTGTACACAGTGGGCCATTCAGTGCACCCATTCACTGTCACAGCTGTGGATGCAGTGACCCTATTCAGCTTGTACACAGTGGGCCATTCAGTGCACCCATACACTGTCACAGCTGTGGATGCAATAACCCTATTCAGCTTGTACACAATGGGCTGTTCAGTGTGCCCATTTTTTACAGTCAGCTGTGGACCCCGGAAAATACGAGTTGACTATTTGGGAAGGCCACCATCTAATGGCTGGATAGCTCAGATGGTATTAAGAGTGGACTATTTTGGAAGGCCACCATCTAATGGCTGGATAGCTCAGATGGTAAGAGTGGACTATTTGGGAAGGCCACCATCTAATGGCTGGATAGCTCAGATGGTAAGAGTGCCAGTATGCATAACCAGAGGTCTCGGGCTCATGCCCCAGTCCAGTCAAAGTCTTCTGTGCTTTTTTTTTTTAAATCTCAAAAGTTAGAGGGCCCCGACGTTTCGATCCTAGCAGGACCTTTCTCAAAGGCAAAGGCCTTTGAGAAAGGTATTGCAGGTCATAATAGTCAGTGTGCAGTTTGCAATTTTTTGCTTGGTATTTACTCCCTTTTATTGTTTTTGTAGAGAGTTAAACATATTGATCCTACATGTACATGTAGAACAAAGGGCATTAGTAAAAGCCCCCCCCAAAAAAACCCAAACAATATCAGTATACATGTATCAATCTAGTCATCCTAAGGAGTCAATGGAACTGTTTTTGTTTCCCCCACCCCTAAAAAGGCTAAGCGTTTTCCGCGCCGAGAAGAAGAAAAAACTGAAGCAGCGCAAGCAGCAGGAAGCCTACCTGCTGCAGCAGCAGCAAGGTCGCGCCGAGGTCACCTTGCCCATGTCAGAGATCGGGAGGGGTCAGAAGGAGGAGGGGGAGGAGGCGGCAGAGGCAGCGGAGGCGGAGGAGGCCGTGGGGCCAGTCCCGAGGTTTCTCGGCCGGCAGTTAGGGACGCAGGAGTCCCAGCAGGAGTTGGCCGACCTGATTCGGTTCAGCCCGGCCACCAAGGTGAGAACAGGCCCGGCAGGTCGCTTTCACAAAACTCATCCTGTCTTACAATCAATCGCAAGATGATTAGCGATGGGCAGAAACTGTACGGCCTATCACAACTGACGATGGGTTATCCATTGTGAGTTACGATACAACATAAGGCTTTGTGAAATCCACCCAAAGGCCGATATTGCTTTTGCCCCTCATCAGCGCTTGTAGAAAGAACTCTTAAGCCAGGATTTACGTGTAAATCCAGCAGGAGTCTTATCTAGCGCAGGTGGTGTGAATACATGTGCAGGACAATCGTCCTTCAGTCACAGCTGTGGATGCAATGACCCTATTCAGCTTGTACACAATGGGTCATTCAGTGCGCCCATGCATAGTCACAGCTGTGGATGCAAATGACCCTATTCAACTTGTACGCATTCAATTTACACAGTGGGCCATTCAGTCAGTCGGTTTGTTGGTGTGTTTTTTTACACAGGATGTGGAAAAGCAAGAAGTTCAAGATGACAGAGGAAGCACTGATGCATAGACACAAACATTGACACCTTTTGAGTTTGTGATGAAGACCCTTCATAACTTTCAAGGCGGTTAGGTTCAGTCTGAATTCGTCTGCTACAGCTTCAAGACTACCGGTATACAAAAGTTTATGTTTCCTAAATGGCAATGGCTAGGTAGTAGTACAATACACACAGTGTATTGGAATTGGCTGCAGTCACAGGCTATGAGTTTCCATAGACTAGTGTGCAACTTGAAGCCGTAGTCAATCAACTCAGACATGGCCTACGTGTGAGAGGAGTGAGACTTGAGTTTCATCACGTATAGTGACTTTATCCATTGTATGTTGAGCCGATAGCTACATTCAGCCCTGGACCTCAACACATCAGAGCTGTAGATGGCCGTATTATGTTGAAGTTGGCTTCAATGCAATGATTGAAGAGCATAGAGTTATTCAATTTCAATGCACTCAGGTTGGAATCTACTCAAAAGGCTAATAATTATGAGCACTTCATTGTCATTCCAACTGTGCCTCCCTTCACTGACTATTTTTTTGTGTCCATCAATTTTTATTTTATTTTTTTAATTTGAGACTAGTTGACTATTTGAAAGGACACCCTCTAAGGGCTGGATTGCTCAGATGGGAAGAGTGCTGGGACACAAAACCAGAGGTCTTGGGTTCAAATCCTGGTCGAGTAAAAGTTGTCTTTGTCAGTTTTTCAATTTGTTCAAATAGTTCCCAGTCAGTTTTTCATTATTTTTTTTTACAAAAATTTGAAGTGGTTAATTTTTTATGAGAAATATTCTGTCAAACAAACAGACAAAAAACTGACTGGGAACTTTTGTAGAAATTGAAAAATTGGCAAAGAAACCTTTGACTGGACCGGGACTTGAACCCGAGACCTTTGGATTAACGTACCAGTGCTCTTCCATCTGAGCTATCCAGCCCTAAGATGGTGGCCTTCCCAAATAGTCAGCTAGTCTTTGCCGGGGTGGGGCACCAGTCAGAAGCAATTCAACCATTATATCTCCAGGGATCGCACCCCTGCTTTCATTCAGGTGCAAACCAATTGTTGTAAACCTGGCTACAGCAGCTCGGGATCACACAAAGTGCAGCTTTTTCAATTCAAGTCACAAACCAAGCACAAAGAAATATTTCATGGGAAAGATTTTTGTTTGAAATGTCATTGTCAAGATAACAATCAATATCCCATGTAAATCACTGTGAATTTATTGGAAAATTGGTGTATTTGAAACGTACTTTATAACTTTTTATGACCTGGATCATAGCTTGAGTCCAAACAGCTCAGGAATTAGTTACCGGTACCTTTTTCAAGAATGTTTTAATCAGAAAAACATGAGTAGTTATCAGCATTGTAATGTATGCTATTCTGATTTTTTCAAACCTTTTGAAGCACCTTGGTTTTTTTCTGCAGTTATTCTGTTTATTTTTCTATCCTGTATATACTGTATTTGTTTGGTATTATAGTTTTTTATTTGCTTTTTCATTTGTGGACTTTATATTAAGTACTCTCTTTATATTAAAAGAATTACTGTTGGTTTTTATTTCTCAAACCATCCATTTGTAAATTTCAGTCAAGCGTTTCACTTGTACATAAATGTAATTATGTATACAGTATGGAATCCAATTGATGAGGGGAAAAGTGGACCTGTGCAAGGTTCAACTTACGGTCAAGTGTATAAATTGTCACTTGGGTCTATGGGAGGAGATGTGCCTTATTGTAAGTTGTGCTCTCGCACACTGCTTAGCCACTTCGTGATGTTGCTATGCACTGGGCCCTCCGTAGGTATCAGGGCACCACTATTGTCCAAGTTTTAAACAAAGACTCTTTGCAGACTACCACAAAACACTATGTAGCATAACAAAAAGCCACACAGACATTCCATTGTGACAGGTTTTACTTGCTTGTATGCGTTTTGTACTTATTGATTGAGTTTTTTACTGGTTTTTATTGTCCCCGATTGTTTAGCAAGTTTTGAAAATGGCACACTATTAACAAAAGACAATCTGTGGAGGTCATGGGCACTGTAAAGTGGCTATTGCAAGCTTTAAGGGTTTGTGCATGGTTTCATTAGGTCATGGGTAATAGAGAGGTTTCACATGTGAACGGATACACATGCGCATACGTTTAGTTGTCCGTACCAGTTAGTGGTCATTCCACCATTTTGCAATGCTGGTGTATTGGTAGCGGTTTGCAGTCCCAATGCTATGCAAAATTAAGTCTTATTTCCAACATCATGCACCCATGTTTCAATACCCAAAATTGAGACTGATCTTTTCGTATTTCAAAGTCTTTTAAACTCACAAAAACGGCCCGTATATATTCAGCGATTACTCATTTCTGACCAAAGCCATACATATGATAAAAAAAAATAATGGCAATTTACTAGAAATTTGAATTTTCCTGCACAATTCTTCTTCATATACATGTCGGCACGTTTAGTGGATACATGTAGTAAGTTAGTAGCATATGACGTCATAACTGATGACGTATCCCTTGCACTAACCGTATACATGATGTAAGTTCGCTTGCGAAACCTCTAATCTATGCATCAGTATTATTGTAGTGATGATTATTTCTAATAAAGTTTTCTTCAAAGAAAGTGCAACCCAAAAATGAGAAAGGTAATACCTTTCCGTGGAATCACTGACAGATTTGATCACTACTTAGCTGCGGTTAGCAATGAAAACTCAACGCAGACAATTTGAGGTTTCTGAAACGCCGAAGGGCATTATTGACTGAAAATAGATGAAATTTGCACCATTTTGGAAATGAATGTTCCGCATAGAAACTTTCATTTGATGAACAATACATTGTAACATAGCATGAATCATTGGCCAGTATATGCACTGATTGGTTGTACATGTATAAGAAATAAATATTTTTGTGTGTACTTATTTTTGTTTAGGTAAATAAATATCAAGGTCTCACTGGAAAAAAACAGTGTGTCCTGACATTTTGTGGGGTGTGAGGGATGAAGTTAAAATTTGTAATTTTTCAGTTTACAGTGTACATGCTGCAATATATTTGGCAGCAGGTCTTTCATGCCTAAAATAATATGATTTAGAAACAGATTTATTCCACAAGTTTTTCATTCTTGAGAATGAAAAAAAAAAGTGGTGTTACAGCTCCAAGGAAAAGACATTTCTTTGGGACTTAAAATAATAAATCCAAACTGTTTCTATGAAAAAGTGCCCCATTTCTATCTGTTTAAATTGAAAACCAATCACAACTGTTATTACTATCAAATAAATTTATTTTTTCGCAACAATATTTTGTCAACCTTTTCATGGAGAAAACCCACTAGAATCGTGAATAAACCCTCAATATTTTTTTATCTCAAACATTAACTAAGTCAACATCGGCTTGCAAGATTATTTTAAAACAAAAATGAAAATTTCAAGCAAGAACTGACCGCAGGGGTTTAAAGATTTTATTGTTGGCTTTGTATAAATTTTATGTTTAGGGACAGTTTACAAGGTCCAATCTTCCTCTCGCACAAACGGAGAGAAAGATTTGTGTCTAATTCGAAGGAGCCAGACAATATTGTCAATTGATCGATGCAAGTTTCTCTGACACAACTTCACAAAGCGACTCCTGAAAAAATCTACACTGTCACCGCACAAACTACATGTAACTCATGCAGTCGAAATGTACAGAGTTATTGTCCACTTAGAGTGTCCATGTGGTTGCTTCTCATCCGTCTTGTGCTCACGTTTGCAAGAGCATCGACTAACTATACAGGTGAGAAGTGACTGTCAAGACAGCATCCTAATCAGAGATTTCTACTGAGGTTGGTCTAGCTAGTCCCGGCAATAGAAATGATTGACAAAGCCTCCCTATATTCATGCAGATTGTCGTCCGTGATCATGCAGGGCTTGTGGAATGTTCCTCTCCAAGAGACTGACGTAGGGGATGGGGGAAACCGTTCGGTCCAAAGACTTGGATGGTCTGATTTGTGGGTGGGACAACTTTCTGCTTGACAGTTGCCCTGATCCAGCTTGTTGGCTACTTTGTTGGTCATTGCTTGGATGGATGGATGGTTGGTTGGCCCGTCTGTTGGTCTGAAGTTGCATCAGACCCAAGTCCCTGGAGAGTGGCTCAATCTGCATTCATGCAGACTAACCTCTTGGATCGTGCAGTACATAATGGAATATTCCTCTCCAAAAGACTTCAGGACGAGTAGGAAGAGAAAAAGACTTTCAACCACTGCTAAAATCAGCTGATGAAGAACGATTCTCCGGTTTGTTTGTTTGATGGATGGCTGGTTTGTCCTGCTGGTTGGTTTGTTTGTTGGTTGGTTGTTTTGCATTTGATGGTTGTCCATTTTTCTCGGTTTGTTGGCTACTTTGTTGGTCGTTGCTTGGTTGGGTTGGTGATGTGGCCGGTCTGTCGCTCAGTCTGGTTTGAAGTTGCATTACAGACGTTAGTCATGGAGTGTGGCTCTCCAAGTGCTTGAAGCAAATAATTATATACTACATCAATCCGGAGAGTCATTTATGAGTAGGCAGGGTGAGCCATTGTCTTGTTCCCAGACTCCCCACTGCAAGACAGATGGATGCCAGAACGAGTCCAGTGAAAAAAAAAGACACGGGATCACGCGATGAGTCGAGAACTCGAAGCCAGGCGAGGGCAGTCTTTAAATTGCTTCTTTTTCCTTTTTGTTTGCTTTTCTTGTATTTTTTTTGTATTTTTACAACTTTTTTTTTCAGGAGAGGCGAATTGGGAACATCCCCCTTCGAAGAGATGACCGGGGCAGTTGCCATGGTTAACCCGTCTCCTCATCACCCTAGCGTGATGCTGGCCGCATTCAGGTATCCCTGTAGGCAGAGGCCGATTTTGTCGTCCAGACCCGTCTTGATGAGTTGGATGAGCTGCGACGAAAACCGTGACCAAAGATTGATGCGGCGCAAAAAAAAACACCCAAAAAAACACCAAAGGACCCCCCCCAAACGAAAGCAAAAGAGAAACAAAACAAAACAAAAAAGAAGAAATAATAAAAATCAAAACTCAACGGAAAAATGTAATAAGGCCAAATAATTTTTAAAAAAATATGTTTAGGGTCCTGCCTTTTAGGGAAAAAGGAAGGAGGCTCCTTTTTTTCCCCCCCTTTTTTTTTCTTCAAAATGGCTGACCGACCTATTTATCTCAAAACAAACAGCTGAGTTATTTTTCCAAGATGACCGCCATTTTTTTTTTTTTATCAAAAAGTTAACAGGTACGAATACACAATCTCCGCTGTGACAATTGAGAAAACAAATCATGAAATGTACACTTTTGGGGGGGTTTAAAAAACCAAAAAAAAAAACAGGTGGCCTCCAAAAAGTAATCGGGTGGGGACACTAAACATGTATTTTTTTTTTCGTTTGGCCTAATAATGATACTCATGTCTCAAGTAATGATGAGTTGGAAACCTTAGTGAAGACGTCAGCACTAGAAAGCGGGAGTCGTGGGTTCGAATCCCGCCCGAGCTGCCTGAATTTGTTTTTATCAGGCAAAGCACTGAGCACTAATTGCTTATCACGTCGAGTGGGGCAAAGCCTCATTGAAAAAAAACCACAACCTGGATTTTCAGGTTTTGTCAGACGGAGACGAAACCTAAGCCCGAGCCTAATCCGTGGATTTGTACACGGCCAATGTCCACGGTCAAGCGGACATTCGGACGGCCTGTGCGTGCAAGGAAATTTACAGAGATGACGGGGAGGGCCTTACCTCGGGGTGTGTGGAGGAGATTGTCTTCAGGCCCCGGGCCAGGTAGACCTTGGCGTCGGGCACCTTGCCGCCGAAGGGATCCGTCTCGTGCTTGCCGGCAAAGGCCAGCTGGGAGTAGGCGGTCTGGTACCCCGGGGTGTCCTCTATCTCGATGAAGTGCTCGTCGTCCGGGATGCTGTCATCCTCGGGGAGCTCAAAGAGGTGGACCAGGGCCTGCAGGAGTCTGATCCTGATGGGCAGAAGGGGGAATAGAAGGTGGGGGAGGGAAGGAGTTGACATGGATGATCAAGGTTTGGGGGTTAACAGTGGCCCTGATGCCTAATGGCCACTAAGAATAGCATTGGGCCGCCGAACATGTAGCCTTCCGCCAATCAACTTCCATCCTGAAACCTACTTCTGAATCTACTGGCTCCCCCCCAATCAACTCACAGCTGTACAAACTGACAACCTTTTCACCCAACAATCTCACTCCCGATACAAGAAACTCACTCCTCAACCAATAAACTTACCCCTCCACAAATCCAATAACCCCTACATTCACCACTACATCAAACAACCTGCCATTTTGCCAATCCACCTGCCACCCACCAATCCATTCACCACTACATCAAACACCCTGCCATTTTGCCAAACCACCTGCCACCAACCAATCCATTCACAACTACATCAAACAACCTGCCATTTTGCCAATCCACCTGCCACTCCATCAACCAACCAGCCACTCCGCCACCTGCCACTCCGCCAATCTACCTGCCACTCCGCCAATCCACCTGCCACTCCATCAACCAACCTGCAATTCCGCCACCTGCCACTCCGCCAATCCACCTGCCACTCCATCAACCAACCTGCAATTCCGCCACCTGCCACTCCGCCAATCCACCTGCCACTCCGCCAATCCACCTGCCACTCTATGCCAATCCACCTGCCACTCCGCCAATCCACCTGCCACTCCGCCAATCCACCTGCCACTCCGCCAATCTACCTGCCACTCCGCCAATCCACCTGCCACTCCATCAACCAACCTGCAATTCCGCCACCTGCCACTCCGCCAATCCACCTGCCACTCTATGCCAATCCACCTGCCACTCTGCCAATCCACCTGCCACTCCGCCAATCCACCTGCCACTCCGCCAATCCACCTGCCACTCAACCAATCCACCTGCCACTCCGCCAATCCACCTGCCACTCTGCCAATCCACCTGCCACTCCGCCAATCCACCTGCCACTCCGCCAATCCACCTGCCACTCCGCCAATCCACCTGCCACTCAACCAATCCACCTGCCACTCCGCCAATCCACCTGCCACTCTGCCAATCCACCTGCCACTCCGCCAATCCACCTGCCACTCTGCCAATCCACCTGCCACTCTGCCAATCCACCTGCCACTCCGTCAATCCACTCTACCCAATTGCCACTGCCCTCCGCACTCACCAGTAATCCTGGAGTGGAGGCGCCAGCGTGGCCGGACACTCGGTCAGGATCTTGGTGATCCCGACGGCGCAGATCTTCCTCTCCATGTGGCCCGACACTTTCTGCACCTCGGGGATGTACAGCTTCTCCAGAACCATGCCGAACATCCTGGACCAATGGAGAAAAAAAAACCCGCACACCCCCGTAGCTTCAACTCCAGAAGCACACAGCACACTGAGAAATTCCATCCACAAAGTATGAAAAAAATCATACATTCGGCTATAACCAACATTATAGGAAGGTTTGCGGTGACACCATGTATCAGGTCTCTTAAAGGAAGAGGTTTGGTTCTGAAAAGAACCTGAGTGGTAACTCGATGTTTCGACCAGTATGCTCTGGCCGTCATCGGGAGAAATTCCATCCACAAAGTATGAAAATTCTCCTGTTTGGCTCCAGATTTGTGTACAAAATATTTGGCTGCAACTGCTACAACGAACGACCACTATACCGAACAATTTTCATGGATCCCAGGATGTTCGTTATAGCAACATTCCACTGTACTAAGTTGAGAGCACTGTACTACAGTAGGTAAGTTGAGGGTAGCCAATGCCTACTTGGGCATCATGAACGAATCCCCTCCACACTAAAAAAAAAAAAAAAGAGGAACAAAGCCCCCTCCCCGCCAACGGAATAGGGCGACTCACTTGGCTTGGATCTCTTCAATCATCTGGACCAGTGTGGCGGGCCCGTGCTTGACCGCAAAGAGACTGAAGAACACCAGCAGACCTGGAGGAGGAGGAGATGAGAGAGAGAGAGAGCTCTTTCATCCCCGGCTCTGCTGTCAAGATTCCACGGACGAATCTGAAAACCCCGGTCACACTGGAGGCGGAATGAGCCGGAATGTGGTCGGACTGGAAATTCTTTACAATGTGCCGGAATATTCTGGCAGCATTCTGGCAGCATTTCTAAATACTCCCAGTCTATGGAAGCCACTGGCTATAGTGGCTTCCATAGAATCGTGTGTAAATGGAAGCCGTAGCCAGTGAATTCTGGCGCAACCTTAGAGTAATATGACAAAGCCTTACAGTAATATGACACAATCTTAGTGTTTTGCCAGACAGGCTGTTTTTACAGCTGGTATCACAGTTTTGAGGTGATTTGAGACGGTTGGCTGAAGGATGGGAAAGATGGGAGCGGGGCGAGGTTTAGCACTTACTCTTGACAAACTTTGTGGTCTTGGAGTGGGTCAGTCTCTGGAACAGCAGCAGGAATATCTTGTGGATGTGCTCCGACAAGGCAGCCCTGTGCCCAAGCAAAACAAGACATCACCAAATCAAGAACAGAAAACCATTTCAAAATGAATAGTGATCACAGAAGCAGTCTTTGTAGGAGGTTTGCGGTGACACCATGTGTATCATCTCGTAAGAGGAGTGTGGCTCTGAAAAGAGCCGGTGACTTTAAGAGTGAGAGTTTCTTTTCAGAGCCATAAACCTCTTCTCTTAAGAGATGATGCCCATGGTGTCAAGCAGTCTTTGCATGATAGCATTGTTTTTCATCTTACTTTCAATGAGGGTTTGCCCTTCACGGCATACACATTAAGCACTGTATGCTCAGTGTTTTGCCAGATGAAAACAAATACAGGCGGCTCACGCTGGGGTTGAACCTGCGATGCTTGCTTTCTAGTGCAAGCATCTTAACCACTTGACCACCAAGCTGGTCAAGGTTGTGTCTTCCTCTCTCTCTTACCACGAACGTGGGCTGTGGTTTTGGGGAGGGTAGGAGTACTCACGCATCCATGTGCTCCAACAGGCTCTGCATGATGTAGAAGCCTTGGTGGTCGTTGGCTTTGGAGGAGATGAGCTTCTGAAAGACTCCGAGAAGACCCAGCTGTGAGGGGGGGGGGGCAGAGGAAGATGGACATGAGAATCTGGTGACGTAATTTGGCACGTCATAAACCATATGAGCTTGGTAGGATTCTATGAGATTGTCAAATCGGGTCCACACAATCCATCCACTCTGAGTTGAGGTCGACCTTGGGCTTATGAAATGCTATGACAAGTCCCCTCCTCCAGTCCACCCACAGCTGGCCTATCCAAGTTGAGCTCGACCTCAGCCTCATTACATGCTATGGCATGCCCCTTCCTCCAGTCCACCCACAGCTGGCCTATCCAAGTTGAGCTCAACCTCGGCCTCATTCAATGCTATGACATGCTCCCTCCTCCAGTCCACCCACAGCGGGCCTATCCAAGTTGAGCTCAACCTCGGCCTCATCCAATGCTATGGCATGCTCCCTCCTCCAGTCCACCCACAGCGGGCCTATCCAAGTTGAGCTCGACCTCAGCCTCATTCAATGCCAATGCATGCCCCCACCCCTCCTCCAGATCAACTGGAGGGGATAAGAGGGGATAAGATAATGAGATTGCAAGGGGATTGGATAGAAATAGAAGGGCACTAGAAGGCAATTGGAAGGGATTAAAAGGGCACTAGAATGGGGATTGGAATTGGATTGAATAGGCACTAGAAGGGGATAGGAAGGCACTAGAAGGGGATTGGATGGAATTGGCAGGGTACTAGAAGGGGATTGCAAGGATATGCAAGGGTACTAGAAGGGGATTGGAAGGTCACTAGAAGGGGATTGGAAGGGATTACAAGGGCACTAGAATGGGGATTGGAATTGGATTGAATAGGCACTAGAAGGGGATGAGAAGGGATTGCCAGGGCACTAGATGGGGATTGGATGAGCTGAAGGGGGTTTAGGCTCACAGTCCCCAGAGGACTTGGAGGGATCAATGGGGCCCGGGTTTAACTTGGATTAGTGGATTCAAAATACAATACAGGGAGAAAAAATACCCAAAGGGTTGGCAGAGGGAGATGCATGTCCAATCGGAGGGAGCCGGGATGCCAGGCAAGACTCACCACTCGACCCTGCTTGACGATGTCCGTCGAGCCCTTCTCGATGTAGGCCTGGATCAGCCGCACCAGGGGCGGGATGTTGCCCGGCTTCTCCCACAGGACCGGGGACAGGAGAGGGGGGAAGAGGTCCATGTAGGGCTTGGGGCAGTCCGTGTGCATCTCCAGCATCAGCGACAAGATCTGGAACACGTAGGGCACAAACTCTGCAGACAGACAAATAGTGGAACAGGCAGATGGACAGATGAGTAATAGGACATTCTCCTCAACACAGAACCCATACACACCAGTGCGTTTCTTGTTGTAAACTGTAAAGTGCTTATTCAGGGATGTACATGTAAGTCACCGACAAAGTCATATCCAGAAAATCACTGAAGGCCAATAAATTGTGCGACTGCGAGTGAGCAATTACGCAACCGAGAGATGCGACTGCGAGCGAGTGCTTACGTGACAGAGAGCAAGGGGAGCAGGCGCCCTTCAGTTTTAAGGGTTTCAACAGATAAAAATGATACCCGTTTGACATTAAAAAACTAAAATAAAATAATAATAGTAATAATAATAATAATAAAATAAAAATCAACCCATTTCCGGAAATCCGGAAATTTCCGGAAGTCTTACATCCCTGCTAATTACGCTAAGTAGGAGCAAACCCTCCCTGAACTCCTCATCACTGTCCGTAATCGGATCATCCCCATCCTCATTGACTCCGTCAAAGAAAGAGTCCACAATCCCAAGCAATTAGGGCACAAATTCTAAATCTCCTCACCTCCGATGTCGGCCGTCAGGATGTCCTGAAACGGCGGGAAGAGCGCCACCTGAAAGACGTTGACGTGACCAGCATCGGCCTGACAGCCGACACGCACCGACAGACTGATGGACTCAAACAGGTAGTGGTTGAAGTGGGGCTTGCTGGGGTTCTACGGAGAAGAGGAGGCACCGACGACATCAGGGCCCAAGATTTGCTTAAGCCTGAAAAACTGTCCTCTATGGATTCTGGTTGCCAGCGAAAGTTCCAATTGTATTTCATGCTAAGCACCCAACACTGGAATACAAGCACTAAGCAGGGATGTAAGTGACGACAAAGTCATTTCCTAAAAATCACTGAAGGCCAACAAATTTCACTGCGAGTGAACGCTTACGCGACAGACAGATTCACAGCAGGGGTGCAGGTACCCTTCAGTTTTTAGGGTTTTAACAGATAAAAATTAGCAGTTTGATACCTGTTTGACTTTTAAAAATATATTTAAAAAAAATAAAAAATAATAATAATAATAAATAAAATCACGCTATTTCCGGAAACCCGGAAATTTCAGGAAGTCTTACATCCCTGCACAAAATGAAATTTGCTTGGCAATCTTGCTTTAACCAGGGAAGAAATTTCTTGCTCAGCAGATTTTCATGCTTAAGCAGCTCTATGAAATTGGGCCCAGACCTTAATGCTCAACTGAAAAGGAGTCAGTCTTAGAAAACTCAGTGTATCAACTCAGTGTCAGCTTCCTCGGACAATCAGTGAACAGTTCTGCTAGGTCTGAGCAAAGTCTCTAGTGGGAAAGATCAATTGTGGTGAATATGAATGTATAAATGCGACCAGGGTCTTACCTTGCTGACTTGCGCCAGCTTGTGCGTCAGTTTGGTGACAATGACCTCGAGGTAAGGGACTGCTTCGGCCTTGAGCATGACCAGAGACCGCATGATGGCTGGAAGTAAGGATACGAGAGTGAGAAAGAGATGGGAAGGGACAGAGAGAGATGCAGGTAGAGGCAGAAAGAGGCAGAGAGATACAGCAACAGAGTGACAGACCCGGAGACAGCGAGGGCGACAGGGAGAGATGCAGAGATAGAGAGAAAGAGAAAGGCAGAGAGAGACAATGAGGCAGAGAATGAGATACACAGAGACAGAGAGGGAGGCAGGGAGACAGAGAGATAGAGAGACAGGGAGGGATCAGACAGACAGAGGCAGAGAGAAAGAGAGGCAGAGAGAGACATCAAGGCAGAAAAAGCGAGACAGAGACAGGGAGGGAGACAGGGGGAGACATTGAGGCAGATAAAGAGAGAAAGAGCCACAGAGATAGACAGAGAGAAAGAAATAGAAAGAGAGATAAAGAAATAGAAAGAGAGAGAGAAAGGAAAGAAACAAACAAATTTGTTGTGTAGGTGAGAGCCATAATTTGATCAGGTTTTGAGAAACAGAAAAAAAAATGTGGTGCCAAAACTCTGCACTCTGGCCTTGAAGTTGTCAATCAAATGAAATGTCTGCAGAACACAGACAGAACCTTGAAAGCAATGGCAGGAACACCACCATGTCATCGAGTTAAATGGAGACTGCCTACCTTTCATGACGTACTCGTTTTCCTCTGACCCAGAAAACTCCAGCACGGCAAAGAGGTTGGTCAGCAAGGCTTCAATATGGGGCTTGACGTTGCCAACTGAAATGCTATCAGGGAAATCAAAGACAACATTCCTAAGCTTCAATCAATTTCAAAAGTTAAAGGGCCTAACATTTCGATCCTAGCAGAACCTTTCTCAAAGGCAAGATAGGAATGAAACGTCAGGCCCTCTAACTTTTGAGATGTATGTATTGCAGGTCATTTTAGTCAGTGAGCAGTTTGCAACAAATTTTGTATTAACTAATTTAACTTTAATAAATTTAGGAAAAACTGACGGGCCAGTGATGAAACTCAAAATTTCCTAAATATCCTGAAATCCTAAAACCACCAAATACATGTATCCCTGCAGATATCCCTGTAAAATTGGTCCGTTAAGACAGTAAGCAGTCTGCAAAATTTGTGCATATCGCTCAATGTTTGTATATATATCACTCAAAAAGTTGCTGCTGATTTTTTCAAGTCCATTTTCAAGACTGATGATGCAGGTCTGCGTTCCCCTTCAACTTACGCTCCTTGCCCGTTGGCGAGCTTGACGGTGAAAAGCCTCTCAATGGCGTGGGCAGCGTACGTGTGGACGACAGTGCTCTCGGCCTTCAGGAGGTGGATGAGGTAAGGCACGGCCGCCGAGAGGCAGTCCGGAGGCAGGACCTGGCGGAAGGCCATGACGTACTTGATGGCGTCGGCCTTCAGCACGGGGAACTCGTCCACTGTACGGGAGGGAAGGGGACGGGGGACCAGTGGCAGAGACAGTATTCAATGAGGCTTTGCACTACTAACTACCTCAGGGAAGTGGGATCCGGAACGGCCTCGCACATTGTATGTCCAGCACCTCTTGGGAGATACTGAAGAGATGCTGCTACCAGACAACAATGCTTCTCTGGCCCAAGACCGTAGCAATTAGAGAAAGTTTGTAGTCACCTGCTCCACAGCTGAATGATGATGATGATGAACTACCTCAGTGCACTGCCCAATTGCCTGCTGAATCTAGAACAGCGAAGCTGTCATGGCTTGCTACAGCCTCACAACCCATTATTCCATCACCCTAATACTGTATCATCCCAAACGTACCCCTACCCAACCCCATCCAAACCCAGTCCACTCCTATTCCGGGGTAAATGAACGTGTTTAGGGAGGAATGGGATGACAGTGTGGTTGTGGAGTAGTTTCCAATATGTACTTTATGAGAATGAATGGTAAGATCATTGAGGTCTGCCCTGCTCGACGTGATCAACACCCGAGTGCAGTGCTTTGCCCGATTGGGGCAGCTCGGTCGGGATTCAAATCATCGACTCCTGCTTTCTAGTGCAGACGTCTTAACAACTTGACCACCGAGCTGGTCGAGGTCGTGTGGCGGATTCAAATATTGTATAGCAGCAGGTACCGCGTTATATCTAGGATGGCAAGTTATTGTCAAAATGTACATGTGAATATGGACGGACAGCGGCTTATTGCTGTCTACATCAACAACCAACAATCGACTGGTGATAGACTGGTGTCAAATGTCCATGACATTGGCCACATACCTTGAGCAGACTGGATGTCCGAAGCAATGTGAGATTTGAAGAAGTCATGTATATTGACAAGCTCTCGCACCTCTGTGGTCCCATGCTATAAAGAATAAAAGTAAAGCTTAATAAGACGTGTGCATAAATTTGGAGGGATTTTTTTCTCCAAAAATTGGTCTTGAGAGAGTTCACAAACATGAAACGGCATGGATGAATTTAAATCGTATATCTATAAGAACTTCTTCTAATGAATGTGATTTGTGGTTTGGCTGCTGGTTGCTAAAATGTTTTTTTTTTTTTTTAAATGTGAAAAAGCCAGATTTCCGGAAATAAACTGATTGCATGACCACTGTTTACATGCCATCAGGTGAGTTATAGTGGGTATTTGTTCATCTCATTTGGCACAGAGCAGCGATGGAAATATACAAAGAAGAATGTGGACAATATGATAGTCTTCTTTGCTCATTTCCACTCCTGTTCTGCACCAAATGAGATGCAAAAATACCCGCTATTAGTCACGTGATGGCATGTAAACATTGGTTGAGCAATCGGTCTATTGCCCAAAGTCTGGAATCCCTGGCCTTCCTAAATAGTCAACTAGTCTTTGCTGGGGTGGGGGCACAAAGTTTATTTCTGTTGGCTAGGATGCCCGGCTGGGGTAACCCAGGAAAGTGTGGTACACTAACTGGCCCTCCTAATAGGTCCTGCTTAATCCTAACCAGCATTGAAACCACAATTAACCACACATGGTTCTTCCTGTGGGAGGATAAGGGCCATACACCACGACATACCACAGCATGGGTTTTGTGGTATCCTGTGGTATGTGAGCCTGCACCCCTGAGGGCACTGTGGTAAATTGCGGTATACAGTGTGTGTCCTGTGCGGGAGGTGCAAAGCGTTAGGGTTAATGATAGGCTAGAGTTGTCTGCTTGGATGGACTACCTTTTGGGTTTTGGACTTGGAGGCCAGTGAGGTCACAAGGTAGATGGCCGCATCTTTGCTCTTCCAGTTCGTCTTAGGATTAGTCGCGTACAGCTACAAAGGGGGAACAAAAAATAAAAAACAAACATCAAGTAAATAAAAAACCTGTTGCAAACCTGAATCAAATGACCTGCAATACATCAATCTTAACAGTTAGAGGGCAATACATTTTGATCCTAGCCACACATTTCTCAATTAATTTCAATGATATGAAACAGTGGAAAGCCTTTTTTTTTCTCAATTGAAAAACAAAAAAATTCCCCCCCCCCCCAAAAATGCAAAGTTTCAGACAAAGTGATATTTGGAGAAGACTATTTGGGATTGATATTGTGATGTTCAGTGGTCATTCTGCCTTTGAGAAAGGTCCTGCTGGGATCAAAACCTAAGGCCCTCCTATTTGGGGGTCTTTTGGGTCTTTTTGGTCAGCAAGCAGTTTGAGGCATTTTTGCATATTGTTCAGAGGTGTTTAAATAAGTTTCGGGTTAGGGTAGGGGTAAATCTTTGATAGGTAGATAGCTTTGTATGGGAAGTATTAGAATCTCAATTTATCCTAGCAAGATCTTTCTAACAGGCAAAGGCACTTTACATGTACCTTTGAGAAAGGTCCTGCTAGGATCGAAATGTCAGGCCCTCTAACTTTTGAGATTTATGTACTGCAGGTCATTTTAGTCAGTGAGCAGTTTTGGTTTTATCTACTTCATGGGAAGTACTTCATGGGTACAGGTTACAATTAGGACTAGGTTAGGTTTAGATAGGATTAAGGTTGGTTGATTGTTGTTAGGTGTGCATTTTGCTATTACAGAGAGGATAGAGCTACGGTTCATTTCTTTCCCCGACAAAAACAAAAAGATTACCTGCAGCATAGCTCCAACATAGGCGGAGAAGATTTGCGTGACAGCGGCCTCGAAGAATTTGCAGAGGGACTTGACAAGGTCACAGGCCGCTCGCCGCCGAGTGTCGATATCTGGGAGGGACAAGAAGAACACTTACCAGTAAGAAATTTTGACAAGATCATCAATAAATGTGACCCGCTCTGAAAAAAGGTACCCATGCCATGCATGTACTTATGTTGCTGTATGCGGTCTCGCGTACCAGGACATTCCATGTACAGAGCGGTGAAAAATCATCATTTTCTTATCCTCATATTTTCAATATCCATAAGTGATAACCAATGGTTTCATCCTTGTTTTCTTTTTTAAATGGCTCCTTAAGTCATTTTAAACAAATTCTGAGAATGAATGTACGCATTTTCTAATAACTCGAAAATACAATATGCTGCAGGCATCAAACATGCATCAAATTAAAGATTATTAAATGGTTTTTACATCCATGTGTAAAGCAACATTTGGAGAAATTGCGACTTAAGTACTTTATTTTTTTCTTTAATCTTAACATTTTAGGCATTTCTTCAGGGGTGTGTTATCAGTTTGTTTGGTTGTATTCATGTTTCTATCATTTGTTTATCATTTGTTTGTGCCTGTGTACGTTGATAACCAGAGAAATAATCAATAAAATTTAGGACAATAGTGGTGCCCAGATACGAGACCCCAGCACATAGCTACAATTCTGGAAGCTCCTAAATTTGGGGATTCTGGTGCAAAGTGATGAAGAATTGCTATAAAATAATTACAATTGTGGACTTTTGTCACTAAAAAGTGATTACACTCACCTGATCCCTCGATATCTCTTCTGATATACTCCTCTGGGTTGAACTCAAACAATTCCTCATCCGAAGCTGAGGACAGAAAAATAATTCAAGATTATCAGATTTTACTGCTACTAATCTATTGCTGTGTTCATATTAATTCCTTGCATTACATGTAATTCTGTCATTCTTACGACTTCTCAAAGATGTACATGTAGAGGTACATGGTACAGATGGTAAGAGTGGACTATTTGGGAAGGCCACCATCTAAGGGCTGGATAGCTCAGATGGTAAGAGTGGACTATTTTGGAAGGCCACCATCTAATGGCTGGATAGCTCAGATGGTAAGAGTGGACTATTTTGGAAGGCCACCATCTAAGGGCTGGATAGCTCAGATGGTAAGAGTGGACTATTTTGGAAGGCCACCATCTAATGGCTGGATAGCTCAGATGGTAAGAGTGGACTATTTAGGAAGGCCACCACTAAGGGCTGGATAGCTCAGATGGTAAGAGTGGACTATTTAGGAAGGCCACCATCTAAGGGCTGGATAGCTCAGATGGTAAGAGTGGACTAATTGCATTTGGGGAGTAAGTCAGTAAGCAGTTTACAACATTCTTGGATATTACTGGATCACCCCAGCACACGCTTAAAAGTATTGGCTACCACAGGGAAGACTGTGGGGAGCAGGGGTGTGGGGAGGAGAGCATACATGTGTGTAGCTGCCAACCTATCTTAAAGGAAATTAGGAATACTTCTACTAAAAAAAGAGGAATCACAGAACAAACAAAACGGGAATACATGTATTTTTCCAAGCCAAAAATCAGAATATGTTGTCAAGAGCTTGTAAAAAAGTGATCAATCACCTCGGAATTCCATGTTGGGGACGATGACCTTCTCACAGATTTGGGACAATGTGCCCGGATTCTCAAAGAGGCCCTTGTAGTGCTCGCGGTCTGCCACGGATGCGAGGAACTGGATAGCATTGCTGACCAACTAGGAATGGAGATGGGAGAAAAGGAATCTGCATTTAGGATGATTGAATGGATGGTAGGTCGTTTATTGGTCGAGCAATCGATTGAGTGGACTTGTAATTAGTCTGATTAATAATGGATCATTAATGGATCAATATCAAATCATGAAAAGATACGATTATCTGCAGTTTCAATCTTTGCAGGACCTTTCTAAAAGGCAAATAAGTGATTGGTTGATTGATTGACAGACTGACTGACTGACTGACTTACTGAATGATTGATTGATTGATTGATTGATTGTTTGATTGATTGATTGATTGACTGAAAGAATCACAGCTTGAATGACTGCCCGACTGACTGATTGATTGAATGACTGCCTGACTGACTGATTGATTGAATGACTGCCTGACAGAGTGATTGACTGACTAACGTCCCGAACGACTGACTGATTGATGGAATGAGTGAAGAACTGACTGATAGCTTGGTTGACTTGACTAAGTGGCTGACAGATTGACTGACCTATCAACTAACTATCTCATGCCATCACCATCTGTGCTCCCAGAATCTTGTTGAACCCCTCTTATTTAGGAGTTAGCCATTGTGAAGGAACAGACCCTGAGACTCACCAGGTCATACTTGACAGCGTTGCCTGTAGACACCAGCAAATTCCAGATGGCCGTCACAAAGTCCGGCAGGAAGGGGCCAAACTCCTCGTCGTACTTCTGCGCGTAGAGGGCGACATTGTCGCAGATCTGCGATTTCAGCCACTCAAGGGTCCCAGCTTCCTCCTCATCCTGCAGTCAATTTCATTCTTATTATTGTAAACATGAAATTAGGAATGATCTTTGGAGGGTCTTTGAATAAAAGAGAAGGCGTCTGAGAGATTCACGGCAGGGATGCAGGCACCCTTCAGTTTTTAGCATTTTAACAGATACAAATGAGCAGTTTCAGATATCTGTTTGACATAAAATAAAATAAAAAATGTAAACATTTAAAAATAACGACATTCTCTGTGAGTCTCACATCCCTGATTTCTGGTTTTTTTCCAATGCTGTCATTCTATTCAGTGTAGCCAAGCATGTACAAATTGCAAGAATATATAATTGACCACTGAGTAACATTTCATAAAAAAGTATTACAGTTTTTGGTGATATACAAAAATGTTGCAAACTGCTTACTGACTAAAATTATCAAAATGTAAATCTTAAAATTTAGTGGGCCTGACGTTTCGATCCTAGCAGGACCTTTCTCAAAGGCAGAGTTTTGGGTCAAAATCCTTCTAACACAAACTGCTCACCTTGGTATGTAAGAGAGGCACATCCTCATTGACCAGTAAGAGAAAGTTACTCATCCAGGTCTTCATGTTGTCCTCAAAGTGCTCGGGCAAATCCTGCAGTAGAGATCAACACGGGGAAACCGCTATTTGTCAAATTTGTGAAATGTCAACTGAGCTTTTCTTATTTTCAAACAAAGGAATAGAAAGGAAATTTCCAAACAATTTGCAAAATCAGTGAAGAAATCTTGGCTGGACTGGGACTTAAACCAAGATCTCCAGTCAAGTTTCCTGCATTTTTTGTTTGTTCTTATCATGCTTCTTTTGGGCCAAAAGAGGAATTTATGAAAATTCTTTTTTTCACAAGCTTCGTATCGTGCTCAATTTGATCAATTTATCAGGAATTGAAAAGTCTAGCAAATTCGCTGCGCATTTTTGACAAACCAAGAGGGCCACATTTTGGCCACAAGAGGGCCCCATTCAGAATTTGGACCCCTACCTGATAGTTGAGGCTGTAGAAAAGCTTGCACATCAGCACCAGGGAGTCGTAGTGGATCTTGACCTTGGTGTCCCGTGTCAGCTTGACGGTTTTCTGAAATATAATTTTGTTAAATAAATAAAAGAAATAAATTGAAGAAAAAACTGAAAATGAACACTGGCAGCGAAAAGTAAACTTCCATCCCAGCAGTGCCTTTCTCAAAGTAGGCCCCTATTTAATTTTTCTCCCAAAGAATGATTAAGAGTTTATCTAACAATCAAATTATCAAGAAATTTAGAGAAATTGGCAAACTTTGACTGGGCCGGGACTTGAACCCGAGACCTCTGGAGTAATGCACCAGTGCTCTTCCATCAGAGCTATCCAGCCCTTAGATGGTGGCCTTCTCTAATAGTCAACTAGTCTTTGCCAGGCTGGGGGTGCCAGTCAGAAGCAAGTCAATCATTAACTGCCGTAAATTATAAAGAAATTATGGAAATCATAAACTAGCTATGAGAAATGATTTGCTCCAATCAGGATCAAAAAATTGAAGAGAAATCCAAACTGGTTTGTGTAGTTTTCTGACTTGACCCTCCAATATGCTAGAAACAATGGCATATCATTACAACGACAACTGGTGATCCAAAGACAACCACAGTGACGGCTACATGCACCACGACTCAAAGATAATCCAAAAACTGCCAAGACCTATGTGTCCATACACCACTGTGGTGATCCCCCTGCCCCGACATGACCCAAACATGACCTCTGAGCTTTGCTTGAGGAAACTGATCACATGGTTGTGACTGTGGACCAGGGACCCTGGACCTAAGGAAGTCTGACCGATCCAGTTTCAAATGTCCAGCCGTACCTTTGGTCGCACCACACAATTCTCTGCGCATTCTCACTCGTACACTGCAGCTATCCCCAAGACAATACTTAGGGATACTCATCAAGGTATTTCCCCCAAGTACCGCCTTGCTGTGAATTAACTCATGCATCCTACTTCCCTCCTACTTACAACTTGTTCCAATTCACACATTAAGCAGGTGTCTTTCCTCCCGATAATCCCCCTTTCCTCCTCTTTTCAACCATCACATTGAGTGGCCAGCTTTGGGCCTTGTGGTTGGCGTTTCTCTCTTTAAAAAAAAGAACCCACCAAAACCCAAACTGGGCACAATCCCAGTGGGGTAAAAAAATCAAGGAGAAAATCCGGGTAAGGTGTGCCTACCTCAAAGAGAACTGTCAGCGGGGCTGCCAGCATATCCAGAACCTTCTTAATCTCTGTCCACAATTCCTGGGACTTGAACTCATGCCGATACCTAGAGGCAGTAAGATACAAAGGAATTAACTAACCCAACAAAATCCAACATTTGGTCAGAAACTGGGTACCCATTGGTACCTAACCACACAGGTGTTGGATTTTGTTGGGTTGGGTACTGATGTGTATTACGCATTGTTGCATGACTACAGGGAGGTTTGCCCCCAACCCTACAAAATGCTACAATGTGTCTGCTATGGCATGTTCTGGTCAGGTGTGGGAATGTGTGGCAGTGCACTGGCATGGCATTCGTGGGTGAGTTTACCCACAAGCTCTTGGTCATTTTCTGGCCATTGGTACCTAATCCGACATAATCCAACAAAATTCAGCAACAGTATGCTATCCGTGGGGTACCTAATCTAACAAAGTCCAACAAAACCTGGTGTTGGATTTTGTGGGAGTTAGGGCCCGTTAGGGCTTAGCCTGGGCTGGCCGACCTTTTGAAGAGGGAGTGTGCTGTCCTGAGGATCCCGTTGATGGCGTTGTAGTCGTCCCCCTGCACCTTCTCCTTCATATCCTCCAGGAGCTTGGGCCAATGCTGGGGGAAGTCCTCTCGGCCAATGATGCTGATGGCGTCGCTCAGCTACAGTTGAGAACAATAATAATCATTCAAACACTTATACTGCACTTTTTCAATTCAAGTCAAACAAACAAAGGAAAAACTGACTGGGAACTTTTGAACAAATTGAAAAATTAGCAAAAGAAAACTTTGACTGGACCGGGACTTGAACCCGAGACCTCTGAACTAACGTATCAATGCTCTTTCATCTGAGCTATCAAGCCCTTACATGGTGCCCCTGCCAAATAGTCAACTAGTCTTTGCCTGGGTGAGGGCGCCAGTCAGAAGCAATTCAACCATTAACTGCCGCATATACCAACCACCAGGGATCGGACCCCCGCTTTCATGCTGATGCAAACCTTTCTTTGCCAAGTTTTCAAGTTACATACAAGTGATCATAAATGCATTACGATTGCTCGGTAAACGGCTTGGCTGGTTCTGGTGGTGATTTCAATTAATGTCTTACTTGTCTTTGCAGGTTCTCAGGCATCTTCAGCATCAGGGCAACAATTTGGTCTTTGACGATGGCCCGGTCCATCTCGCTGATCTTACTGGGCTCATCCTCAATCTGTGCCATCCCATCCCCCCAAGAAAAATGTCAAAATTGCAATCAGGAACTAGGCCAATATCAATTCCGAATTTGCTGAGACTGCAAGTGATGACATACTGAATGGGACAGGATTTAAAGAAGCCTGTTCCATCATAAATAAAACATGATGTTTGCGTCGAGGAGAATGTAATTCAATGAGGGTTTGCCCCCTGCTTGACGTGATAAGCATTGAGTGCTCACTGCTCAGTGCTGTGTCCGATGCCTGATGCAAAATTTCCGGCAGCTCGGATGGGATTCAAACCCTTGACTCCTGCACTAGAAAGTGGGAGTCGCGACCTGAAGTTTTGATCCTTGCAGTACCTTTCTCAAAGGCAGAGCCTCCCTAGGTACTGCAAGAATCGAAACGTCAGGCCCTCTACACATTTTGAGATTCCCTCTGACTGTCGACAGAGTCTGACATTTCAATCCTGGCAATACGGAATACCCTTCTCAGATGCAGAGAATTCTGTCCCAGAAAAAGGTCCTGCTAGGATACAAGCTCGAAAGACAAAGAAAAGGACTGAGACAGATAAGATTTGAAGGTTTGCATGGTGGAAATACCAAGTAGGAGGTTTGCGGTGACACCACGTACATGCATATCATCTCTTTAGAGAAGGAATATAGCTCTGAAAAGAGTCGGTAACTCAACATTTCGGGTAGTGTGTACTGTGCCAGATGATCGGCAGAGTACACACTACTATACGTTGAGTTACCGGCTCTTTGCGTAGCCACACTCCTCTTAAGAGATGATATACATGGTGTCACCGCAAACCTCCAACTAAGGACTGAGACAGAGCCGGGAAAGCCTTAGAAGTCGGTAGGGATGTTCCCCATCTTTTTCACCCCAGTCCCTAGCTGACCTTCCGCCAGTTGCGACGCACAAAGTTCTTGAAGTTGACGGCGGCTGAGATGCGGATGGTGCTGTCAGCCTCCGCCTGACCCACCAGCTGAAGGAGGAGGATGGAATAGTTGGCAGTGGCCTCAACCGACTCCAGATAGGCCTCGGCTACCAAAGGAAAGCAGACCAACCGACAGACATTAAAGGCCCTATACAACATTGGTAAAACTCACAAGATTGCCACATTGTGTGTTAAACCACTAAACATTCCAAAAGAAGAAATCCTGCGAAGGTTTGATCTCAAAAAATAATCTGAGAAAGTAGAAAAAGGCAAAAAATAGTTTATTACTCACGAGAAATAAACTATTTATCAATGTTTTAGTGAAGATTTCTTGAGAAGTACAGGATCTCAGACCACAAGATTACAACATGAGGATTCTATCATGACCATCTACAAACTGTGTAAATTAGAAGAAAATTTGTGGACATCAACGTTTTCCGCCTTTCCCAATGCTGTATTGGGCCTTTTAGTTTTAAACCCCAACCTCACCAAATCCAACAAAATCCTTGATATAATATGATGTTTGCGTCCAGGAGAATGTAATTCAATGAGGCTTTGTCCCACTCGATGTAATAAGCACTGAGTGTTCAGTCCCACTAGGGTTTCCCCAGCATATTAAACTGTGAGGCGACCCATCTCACACTTCTGATAGTGTTTTCAGGTGTTTGTCTCCAAAACTTCAGAGGACAAAATCATGCTTGAAAAAAAATGTACACAATAACAATATCACCTTAACAAGTGCAAAGTGCTTTGTATGATAAATCTGATGTCTCCTTGAACATGACTGACTGCTTGCACATGCACATAATTACACTACTTTGGGCTCGTTCAATTTTTTTTGGAAAGTTGTTGTGTCAGACAAAGGCTACTGTACTCTGTAGTGTTATTACTAGGTGATATATATTGTGGATTTAGGTGTTTTCCCTTGCTGTTACAACTGGTGTAGGTTCATCAAACTAAATAAATCTGTCCATACAGGAATGTCAAGGACTGTGCTTACCCCCCTTTCTCTCCAATATGTTGGTGGAGAGTGTCTGATGAAGACAGGTCGCCAGCGTCTGTAGGGCTTGTGGATTGGTCTCCATCTTTCAACCAAAGTCAATCAACGCTGTGAAGAAAGGTGTACAAATTAGTAAAAAAATAATACACATCACCAGAGGTAGTTGCAGTACAACTGTAACCCTCATCCTCCTGAAGGTACGTAAGAAACCTTCGGGAGGATGAGGGTTAAGGTTACCACAACTACACCAGAGACACAGATATGTTCATGAAGTCTAGATATTTCTGGATAACAGAAATCGATGCTAAAAATGGCTCTAACTAAAGCCAATGCTCACAAAAAATATGCCAACAACGGGATAAGTTAGTTAACTTGGTTATGTTTACAGGTTACTCAATAGTAATCCACTCACATTTACTTCACTAAATTTGACCATCACCATGTGAAAGATTTTTGTAGTTTTCCCTTAAAAAAACCACAAAAATGCAATTTTTAATTTTGCCTTACTCATTATGACTTAACAATTCTTAGTTACTGAGCATAATTTTCAAAAGTTGGAGGGCCTGACGTTTCGATCCTAGCAGGACCTTTCTCTTTGCCTTTGACTTTGGGAAAGGTCCTGCAAGGATCGAAACGTCAGGCCCTATAAATTTTGAAAGTTATGTATTAATACAGGTCATTTTAGTCAGTGAGCAGTTAGCAACAACAGTTTTTGTAAATTGTAATTTTTTTTCAAAGCACAAACATTATCTTGTTAAATGACAGCAGTGATAAGTATCTGACATTAACAAGTGAACACTAACACTAACAGTAACAGCAACTGATACTTTTCTGCTTTCAAAGTCAACCCAAGGCAACTGCCAATGAACGGGTCACAACGAAGTATACTAGTTACTAGTCACAGTGTATCTTGTCAATGTGTCCGGGTTAAATCAGTTTTCATTATCACCGACTGCCAAATGAGTCGATTCAGTTGTATGTAAATTAGTTTACTTTGCATGTAACTGCAAAGGGCGAAGCAAAAACTACATGCAAGAATAACACTTTAAAAGCATGGGAATAAAGTTTGTCACTATACAGCGGTCCTTTATCAAAAATTATTATAAAAGTGTGCTGTGACATTGTGAGTAAACTTACTCAGCTCGACAACCATGTTAGCCTTTTGTAAATTGAATACTTTTAATATGCGGCTTGATTTGAGACTCGATTGACTGAGCAAATTCAAAGAAAAAACAACGGAAACAGACTCCTCTTTGTGATATTGCCGGATAAAAAAGTCACTGAAATTTGAACAAACTGCAACAAATGTCTGAAATTCTGCCTTTCAACTCACCATAAAATGCACCGCCACCTCTGAAAACTGCTCAGAATTCGCAGAGTTAGGAAGTCCAAAGTGGACCGGACACATGGAACAACATGCACTTGTGAAGAGAATCTGTACGTGCTGCATGCACGGTGTTGTCTGCAGTCATTTGACATGTGCACATGCACTACATGCACGTAAACCAGACACGGTACGAGACGCTACGCACAACATACGTAAGCGCCTATACTTTTCAACGGGCGGCTTTTTTTCAAAATCTGCGCAGACTCTATTTTTCCTCTTTCACGACATGTTTTATTTATCACATTACCGTTTTGTAAATAGCCAGTTTTAAATGAAAATAAATCTTTGACAGAATCCCAGTTGGTAATTTTATGTAAAATTCTGACAGATTTTTGAAGTAATTTAATTTTTTGGCTGCTTGAAAGGTGGAAGGAAATAAGAAAATGTAAAAGTATTGTTCGTCAGAATCCACGTGACTTTTGACCGAACGATGGACCAATAGGATTGGATTTTTCTAAAAAGTCCGCCATCTTGACTTGTACTGTGAGTTGGGGAGTAAAATCTCGCGCGCCACATCGGAGCAATTCTTCGCGAATTAACCATTTGCTTCCGTTGTCCCGTGTTCCGTGGTTGTCCCCCGAACTCCCGAGAAACCATGGAAAGCACGGGTGGCGGCAAGATGCGTCCAAAACGCTCGCACGGGGCCAGCAAACCGTACCAACGCAACCGACCAAGGGTGAGTTTTTTTCATGCCACCTACTGGCCAGTAGTACAGTCACCACAGACTGCGCGTGCACATGTCGCAGTTGGATCGGCCGCGTGTCGACGCAATGGCAGCCGTACGGAGCGGTCGAGAAAATTCACCGCCGCCGGTTCCACGGGAATCCCGCCAACCGGTCGTGCACCCCTCGTGGGAGCCCGGCCTTGGCGCCACACGCTGCCCCAAACTGTACTGCCGCATTGTCCCCGCCCGTGGTTGCGAAATACCGCCGGTGCTCGCTTCAGTTCAAACGTCATGCCATGGCAAAATTGCTCGAACTTTGGTTTGAACCGGTGAATGTTAATTATTGTTATGTTATTGCCTAACGTGAGAGCAACATAAATCATTTCCTGTTCCTGTGTTTAAAACATTCTTTATCATTTGTATGTAACTCAAAAATTCTTGAATTTTCCATTGTTGTGCTTTCCATAAAACTATTTGAATTCAAATTTTAAGTAGACTCTTGTCCTGATACTGATTAATCATTTAATTCTGCAATTAATTTTCAGAATTATGTGCATCATTTCTTAGTGCTGTGAAATTGAATAGTGTTTGGAGCCTGTGGGTTCAAAAACTAACATTATTTATTGTTTTAAATAGCATATTTATGTTATTTAACATTTGGAGTTGGACTGGAGTAGGCTGGTTAACATGTGAATGGCATGAAAATGAAATGAGCCGAGTTGGCGTTATGCAGACTTAGCTTTACTGTGAGTTACAACGAAGACCGTAGATCAATGTCACCTAGACTTTGCATAAGACGGGGCTTACGGTAGGCTTTTTGCAATTAAATTTTAACAAAAGGCACGTGAAATTGTTGAGTCGTACATTTGTCATTTTCACCTTCACTCCAGCATATTGCTCATTGATGACTCCTATCACCAATACAAGATTTTGTGAATGTGATTTGTGTTTCTCCATGGGTACTTGGGCATGGATTGGCAAAGCCTTACAGTACATTGATCCTCACCTATCATGCACGACCCAATGCAGTCGTAGTACTACTACCACATAAATTTTCGCTCTCATTTAAGTCAAATAAATGAAGGAAAAACTGACGGGGAACTACAATTTTTTTTTATAAATGGCAATGAAAATTTTGACTGGACCAGGACTTGAACCTGAGACCTCTGTTTTTTTGTGCGTACCAGCACTCTTACCATCTGAGCTATCCGGCCCTTGGTGTTAGATGGTGGCCTTCCCAAATAGTCAACTAGTCATTCCCAGGGTTGGGGTTGCCAGTCAGAAGAATTCAACCATTCAGTGCCGATGATCCCAACCCCGGCATAGACTACGTGTGTAGTTGACTATTTGGGAAGGCCACCATCTATTGGCTGGATTGCTCAGATGGTCAGAGCGCTGGTATGCAAAACCAGGGGTCTCAAGTTCAAAGTCCCTTGGTCCAGTCAAAGTTTTCTGTTCCATTATTCAAAATTGCCCAATGATTTATTGTGAATTGTGGTGAGGTTGATCAAATTGTCGTAAGGGACAGAGTATAATTGCCCTTTTCACTAGATGTGAAATTTTCAAAAATTTAGACTGGAGGGCCTGTTATTTGGAACCTAGAGGGACCTTTCCCAAGGCTTGAAAAGTCTTCAACTGAAGAATTTCCTTGTCTCCTGTATGGTGCATGTTCATTGTGTATGTTTTCTCCATCATTTCCGGTAGCGTTGTCAATTCAGTGCAAATTATTCTTGTCAAGGAGGATGTACATTGTGTATGTTTTCTCCATCATTTCTGGTAGCGTTGTCAATTCAGTGCAAATTATTCTTGTCAAGGAGATATCCTGATCAACAAGGGTTTGCCCAGCTCTATGTAATATATATCCTGTTCCTGTTCCTTCTTAGAAACACATTAACCCTCGCAAATTCACTCTTAACTGTTGAGTTGAAGTTTTTTTTTGTTTTTTTTCAAAATTGTGATGGAAAATTACCAAGCTGAAATCAAGGAAGAGAATTCCTCTGAAAGGTCAGGGGTGGATTTCACAAAGCCTTACGATCCATCGTAACTCAACTTACGATGGACAACCCTTCGTAAGTTGTGATAGGCAGTATTGTTTCTGTGCATCGCTAATTGTATTATATTGCTATTAATTGTAAGTTACGACAAGTTTGGTGAAATCAACCACAGGTGATAGAGCGTTGCTATCTATCTCCCTGCCCAGATCTTTAAATTACCATTTACACGTTTGTCTTTGAAGATAAAGGGCTATTACAGAGGCCTTTATCCTGAGATTGATTTTCTTTACAGTTTGCACTATCCAACAAAACAAAAGTTATAAAGACCTACATTTGGTTTGCTAGTTGTAACGACACCTGCACATCTTTGATATGGCACAACTGTCCCCTAGCCAACAGCTTTCAATGAGAGGGTAGATTTCACCACGATTCTGTTGACAGGGCAGAGCACAAAACACTTTTTTTTTCCTTCTTTATATAGCCAGTGGTTTTTATTGCTAGTCATTTCACCTGCAGCATGGGGGGATCATGTTTCAGTGGGCAGGATGTGTAGTCAATGTGCTCTCCCCAACGGTTTTCTTTCTTTGAGCGCCACGCGTAGAATGCGCACTGCTCTGACAAAGACTGAAGCGTCCCTAAAGCATTACCCTTACCTAAGTGTGTGTGTTCCCGGAGAATCACAATCCAGCCAAATCCATCTTGTCATCAGGGTTTTAGCCGGACTATGTGAATGGGGAAGCCTTTCATGCTTCAAATTTGAAGCAATGGGGTATGTGCATTGTACAATTGTGGTGTTAATTTTTAGAGGCAGGGGAAGTAGCAAAGCTTGACAATAAAGGGGGAAAAATGTAGGGTCAGTGGCCTCGCTGGCTGCCCAGATGAGGAAAGGTAGCCTACTATGGCCTTTTTCAAAATGAAGGCTTAGGTTTGGCCTTAGGCTTCGGTCATATTTCTCTTACATGTTACAATGTCACGGGTGTCTAAAAACAAGCGTTTTGCCCCGGTTTCTGGGTGAATACTCTGTACCCAACAATCCAACAAACCTTCCAAATTTGGCGACAAACAACAACCTGTATTTTGTCAGACAGAGATGAAGTCTGAGCCCGATCCATGGATTCCAAAAGGGCCTATGTATGAAGAAGGTCCATTTGAACCCCAGCATGTTTGCTTTGATGACCTGGCTGCTCAACCAAGGACAGTATTTCCTGGCCAGCCCCGATGAGCCACCTAGAAAGATTGGGCTGTAGTTTTTTAACAAATTGAGTACTTATCTCAGTAGCATTCCCATCAACAAATTGTCTCTGTTGAAATCAAATGTGTATCAAGTTTATACTAGTTAGTTTTGGAACATTGTAGGCTTGGTCTGCATTTCTAAATGCTAGCCTGGAGTCGGCCATGCTGCTTTAATTGGTAAATGCCGGTTAACTGGAAGCTATTGAAAATGGTATTGAAATGCGGGTGTGATCACTTGGGCAGAATCTTCCTCGATTGCAAGGATGTTGTTGAACAAACTTCGGTTTGGAGGTCCTCGTATTTGACTGGGTGTTTTGTCTTTCCGTTCCTTTCTTTGGCAGTCGCTCCTGGATCGGGTCAAGGACCTGGTCACTCCTTCGTGGCTGTCCAACATGTGGGGCAGCGGCGGGGACCCTGAGGGTTCCCCGTCCCAGGACCACGTCTCCGCCGGGCATGCCCCGGCCACCTCCGCGGCCAACTCCATTACTCCGGCCGGCCCCGCCCTCGGCCGGACCTTTGAGGCCGCCGCCTCGACGACCACGACGATGACGACGGAGCCCCAGCCCAGGCCGCCCCAGGCCAAGCGGGCCAGGGTCGTGGAGCAAGGGGACGAGAGGGCCAGGACACCCCTCATGCCCTTCTCGGGCCAGTCGGCACCGGTCGGCACCTCCACCCCCATCGATGTGGACGAGGAGATCATTGATATTGACTCGGGCGAGGGACCGTCCACTCAGAAAGGTCAGTAGACTCGGCATGAAAAAACAAAAAACAAACGAGGGTTGAAAGCAAGAAGTAATCACTGTAAAAACTGCTGTCATTTTGCATTGAAACCATTCTGTCTCTCTGAAATCAGTCTCTAGTTTAACAGTCAAGTTATGGTTATGTACTAAGAGAGGAGAATCTGTTTTGTGAGCGATTATTTTAAGTAGAGCTGGAGACTCTTTTTTTGGTAGATGGCCTGTGCTCAGGCCATTATGGAGATGGGGATTGCTTTCTATTTGTAGCCAGTTTACGTGATGGATGGCACACAGCATTGGCTTACTGTGTGTGATAATCTGTCTTTACCAAACAGTTCCATCTGCAGACCTTTTTCAGCCACGTGACCAAACAAACAAACTGCTGCCTCGTTGTACCCCTTTTTACGGAAAGTGTACGCACAACCCCTATGGTACAACTGATGTTTCCACTGTGCGCTGCCATTGTAAGGCGGTCCAGCATGACGTCACGTGAAAGAGGTCTATAGGACATCCTTGAACAGTGTATTTTACACAGCTTTGTTTTTTTGTCTTAAACATTGTTGTTCATGTCTCCCACCTGCTAACAAACTGGCACTTTTTAAGAGGAATGCCAATTCATATCTCCAGCCTTCCTGAGTTCCTCCCTATCTCCTTCCTTTCTTGGCCCTTTAACTAGAGTGGCTTTATAGCTTTGCTTTGAGTGAAACCGCATAGATAAAAAAAGTATGCAAAGCCACACAACGAAAGGGAAGGATCTCAACAGATGGGAAGGGTGTTCGTCAACGTGAGAAGGGGCCTTGATTTATGCTATCACCTTGTGGTTTCCAGATGACGTCTCGGAGATGTCTGTCTCGGCCCCGCCGAGTGTCGTCTCCTCGCTCTACCCCAACCTGGACAAGTTGGAGCACCAGCAGAAGCTCTCTGAGTCCAACCTGGACATGCTCTCAGGTAAGATGCCCCACCAAGATTCCCCTTTAGCCTTGAGTTTTATTCTGAGAGGAACAAGACACTCACGAGTGTCCCGGTTTAGAACAACATTGTCGAGTTGACCAAGTACAGAGATTTAAGACTTCCGGAAATTTCCAGATTTCCGGAAATGGCGTGATTTCATTTGTTCATTCTTTTTTCTTTCATGTATGTCAATCGGGTATCTCAAACTGCTCATTTTATCTGTCAAACCCCTAAAAACTTGAAGGCGCCTGTACCCCTGCCGTGAATCTCCCGGTAAGCGCTCACTCGCAGTCGCACAATTTACTAGCATTTTCAGGAAAGGACTTTGTCAGTCACTTATGTTCCTGCAAGTAGACTTGTTCTAACAGCAGACCTGGTTTCAAACAGAATGTGTAAGAATTATCCCAGGTCGTATGGTGTCTGTGCATTGGTCGTCTTGCGATTGACCATAAATTACAGTGGTGGAATGTTTGCGGTGACACTGTGTATATCTTCTCTTTCAAGAAGAATGGCTCTGAAAAGGAGGAGACTCCTGACGGCGGGCGGAGTACACACTACCCAAAACGCTGAGTTACTGGCTCTTTTCAGAGCCATACTTTTTGAAAGAGAAGATATACATGGTGTTTTCCACCATGCAAACCTTCAAGTCTTATCTAAATTACAGTGGGTTTGATGATGTTGGCCACAGAAGCAGAAGCAGGCCTCCATGAATGTCATCCTTAGCCTATGATGTGAATCTTCCATTCTTTGCCCGTTGTCCAGATATGGGCCACCGAAGGTCGCCGATGCCTTCGTCCGGTGGCCTGTGGTCACACACGCCCCTGGGCCGCTCGGCCACCACTCGGGCCAGGCCGGCCTCTCCTTTCAACCGGCCCCAGCCGCCGGCCATTGCCACCCGCAGGCCAGCCTTCAATACCAGCTACTTTGGCACGCCGAGAGGGGTGAGTACCAGGGTTCCCCCCTGTTTTTATTCAGATGCAAACAACCAATTTGTTGTAAGCCTACAGCAGTAGAAGGGGGGAAAAACAAAGATAGATGAAATCATGCAACTCAGAAAGGGAAAAGAACATTGAAGAAGACAATGTGTAAGAGTTGATTTTTGGAAGATTCAGATCTTAATCGATCTCCTCTGACTCTGCCACTTTACCCAGACGGTGAGAACGTCGTCTCCGTTGGACTCCTCCAGCACCTCACCTTTCTATCCAGGCAGGACCACCTACGGCGGAGCCTCGGCCCAGCGGACAGGGGCCGCCGCCAAGAGGCCCCGTAACTCTCCCTACGAGGTACGCCTTGGATATCGTTGTCATTGTCATTGAGTGTTTGTGACCCTCACAGTAAATCCTCCGCCCAGCACGGCAGTCCTCAGCTCTTCAACTCTGTCAAGTCCCGTGTCTCTCTTCAGCGTACCAGTGTGTGCAAATGTAGTCTGCTTCCTACCCTTTTTATCTCCCATTGCCACGTGATGGTTCCCACCGTACAAGAGGACTAGCCGAGAACTCTAGATGACATTCATACTAGAGAAAGGTCCTACTAAGATTGAAACGTCAGACTCCCCTCCCTTGTTTAAGATCTGTATATTTCAAGTTCTTCCTGTGTGCTTGCACTCATTGTTTATGGCCTGATAAATTCTAAAAACTCGTCCGAACTTCCGCCCGACTCGCAGGTTCACCTCCCCATCAAGAGGTCGGTCCGCCCGCGGCTAGCCAAGCCGTCGGAAGAGGGCGACATGGGAGTGACCAGCAACACGGCCAAGCGAATTCTGGACACCCTGGAGAAGATGTCCACGCCTCTGTCGGACGCCAAGAGGATACCGCTCTCCCCTACCGCCTCCCCGCTGGCCTTCAGGGTAAGTTGACCCCTAATCTGTTGACCCCTGGCCTGTTGACCCCTGAACTGTTGGCCCTTGGCCTCCCTGCCCTCCCCTAACCAACCAATTTTCATACTTTATCATTGGATTCATTGAGTTTGACCCATCATGTGAACTGTAGGTGCATTGGGTTTCATAGGCAGGGGTGTGAGAACTCTTCTTTTTAGCTGATCTAATTTTATTTTATTTGTTTAAGATTTTTACTCTGAATTTCAACTTTTTTGTTTACCTACTCTGCACCCACTCTACTACCTACTCTACAAACCTTACACTTAGTATTTACACCATGCAAGCCTTTAAGTCTTATCTATTCAAACTCATGCATCTCATTCAAAATAGCATCGTCTATTTCTAATTTTTTTTCTTCTTCCCCCAAAACAGGCAAGTAGGACGCCGAAGCCCAAGCCGGTCGGTTCCCCCCATCGGCCCCTAGGGCTGACCACCCGAGGGGTCAGGATACCAGGGCCCCCGGTGTCCGGACTGAGCATTCCCCACACGGTCAGCATAGCGCCCAACCGCCAGCCGGCCGCTCCTCCCGCGTCCGCCCTGGCCCCACGGGACGGCCCGCCGGAGACCGAGACGTCCCTCCCCACCTCGAAGAGGGACGCCGGCGGCGCCGACTCTGACCGGCCCACGGCCATGTCCAGCTTCTCCTTCAAGTAAGTCCACAACTCAATGAGGGTTTGCCCTTGCTCGACGTGGTGAACACTGAATGCTCAGTGCTTTGCCCGATGCCTGATGAACAAATTTCAGGCAGCTCGGACGGGATTCGAACCTGTGACCCCTGCTTTGTAGTGCAGAACCACAACAGTCGCTGTAATGAACGTCCTGGGATTCATGCAAATAGTTTGGTATAGCGATCGTTCGTTATAGCAGTTGTAGCCACATATTGTGTACACAAAAATCGGGAGTCAAGTGGGAATATTTGTTATAGCTGAATGTTCGGTGTATCGGCATTCATTATAGCGACGTTCCACTGTACTGACTTTCCCTCCTGACACCCGCATCATGAATCTTTCACTTCAGGGGCAGTGTCGCTGCAAGCACCAACCTCCCCGAGCCTGTCTCAGCGGCCTACAGCACCCCGGTCCAGAGCAGCTACGACAGCAGCAGCAGCAGCCAGCCCAAGGCGACCAGCGGCGGCAAGATGAAGCAGAAGCGGAGCGCCATGCATTACAGCGCCAGCAGAGACAACGAGGACGATGTTGTGAGTAGACTGGGACCGCCTGTCCACATCAGAGATAACTGGACTCATTTCCCCATTCATTAACCACTCGTCCGTACAACTATCGGAGAAGATTTGCATTACAGCGCCCTCAAGGCACTTGCAGAGGGATTTGACAAGGTCACAGTTGACTACTGGAAAGGTGCTTTTATAAAAACAAGCCTACTTTTGTCCCCCTCTTGCACAGGTGGAGGTTCCCAACCTGCCTCAGGTCTCCCTCCCCATCAAAACCCTCCCCACCTTCAACTTTGGCAAGCCCCTGCTCCCCCCCGCCTCGTCGTCGTCGTCGTCGTCATCTTCGGCGAAGACGATAGCGCAGATGTCGTCCTTTGGGGCGGCCGCCGCTTCCTCCTCCTCCTCCCCCGGGCGGGGCCGGATGCCGGTGGCCTCCACCCCGGCCTTCGGCCAGGCCGCCGCTGCCGCGTCCAAGGACGGCGATCACGAGTTCACCTTTGCCTCGCCCATCCTCAAGCAGAGTGCGTCGACGATAGCGGCGCCGGAATTCGAGGCCTCGGAGGTGAGCCGCTCTCCATTAGAAAGATGCCGAGGCTCACCTCGGTATCTCTTATTTTGTCTCGGTATCCAAGCTGAGAAATTTGGCCGTGGTACATTGTATTTTGACATCCTACTTTGGTTACTGTCCTATGGCACTCTGCTGCAAAATTCAGGTCTATATGCATTTGTGAATAGAATTTGTCTTTTGTTAAAGTGGGCCCTTGAGGTGGACTTCACAAAACCTGACAATGCATCGTAACTCAACTGAGGTTTTGGGAGAACCCTAGCTTGTTCTGCTAGCACTAGTCTGGTAGCCCATCTTCTCTCTCCTCCAGGCGTTTGAGTTCAGCATGCCCAAGAAGGCGGACGTAGCGGCCGCCAAGCCGCTGAATTTTGTGAACCCGTCTTCCGTCGGGAGCGGCGGAAGGAGGTTGCCCCCAGCCGCCCCCTCGAGACCCATCGAGCCGGTCATGTCGCCCACTCAGAGCCAGAAGGGCAAGGAGGAGGAGGAGGAGGAGGACAGCAGCAGCAGTTTTGGCATCAAGGCGGCCAAGACCTTAAAGACAGGAAGCTGTCTGGAAGTCTTTGGAATCGGTGAGTCATACGGAGCTATTTCTCAACCGGGGGGGACTAATGTCATACAGCTGCTTAAACACAAGCCTGCAGAGCTCGAGCATTCTCTCCTCGGATAAGAAACAATTGGCAATTGTATTTCACATGATGTTCATTGTCTGACCCGTGATTGAATAGTTGGTGCTTAGCATAGGCTGCAAGTGGAATTTTAGCTGGCAACTTGTTTTCATATAACAGGGGTTTTCGTGCGTAAGCAAAACTTTGGTGTTAAACTACATGGGAAGAGGAAACCGGGACGACCTCGCACATTGTACTTGCAGTATGTCCATCACCTCTTGGGAGATACTGAAGGGATGCTGCTACCAGACAAAATTGCGTTTGTGCCCCAAGACCGTAGTAGTTGGAGAAAGTTTGTAGTTGCCTGCTCTGCAGCTGAATGATTGTGTTAAAGGGGCTCTATTTCTATCGAACCTCTGAATCCTTATTGGGAGATCTGGACTGAGTCATTGCTTTCTTTTCTTGTTTCTATGGGCTGTGTTGCCGTGCCCACCTCAGTTCCCTCGGCCGAATCAAAGTCGACAGCCGCCGCATCATCGTCGTCGTCTTCGTCCGCCTCGCCGGCCGTGGACGTGTTTGCCAAGCTGCGACCGCCGCCCGCCAAGCCCTCGGGCAGCGGCCCGGCCAAGAGCGGCAACTCCCCCGCCGCCCCCTTCAAGTCCAACAACAGCGCGGTCCCGACGTCGGCCACCAACACCACCTCCTCTTCATCGGCCAGTTTCAACTCGGACCTCATGGCCAAATTCCGGCCTCCGGAGGGCGCCTGGGACTGCTCGGTCTGCCTGCTGCAGAACAAGAAGGAGGCGGCCAAGTGTGTGGCCTGCGAGAGCCCCGCCCCAGCCCAGAGCCAAAAGTCGGCCGTCGCTGCCGCCGCCCCGCCTCCCTTGCTCAACAACTCCCTCAAGGACAAGTTTAAGCCCCCGCCCGGCAGCTGGCAGTGTGGTACCTGCCTCCTGCAGAACAAGCCCGAGGCCAAGGGGTGCATTGCCTGCTCGGCCCCCAACCCCAACCCCAACCCTAACCCAAACAACCCCAGCACGACCACCGCCCAGCCAGCCAACACCGCCTTAACGAACTCAGACGCGCCGGGCAGCAATAGATCGGACTCACTAGCCTCGGCCCCGGCCAAGGGCAGTTTACTGGACAAGTTCAAGCCCCCTCCGGGCTCGTGGGACTGTGACACCTGTCTGATACAGAACAAAGCCACGGCGGACAGGTGTATAGCGTGTGAAACGCCCAAGCCCGGTAGTCAGCCAACACTCAAATCACCACCAAGTAAGTCAAGTAGACTGAATCCTAAATTGAACAAAACACTGCATCAGAATTTGTAGGTCCTGACATTTTGATCCTACCAGGACCTATCTCAAAGGCAGAAAGCCTTTGAGAAAGGTCCTACTAAATTTGAATATTTTTTAATATAAACAATTTGGATGTCCTGACGTTTTAATCCTAGCAGGACCTTTCTCAAAGGCAGAAGGTCCTGCTAGGATCGAAACGTCGGGCCCTTCAAATTTTGATGATTGTTTGGATGATTGTCGTTTTTGTCAGGAAGCAGTTTGCAACATTTTTGCGTATTACTTGAAATGTTACCAAGTGATTATGCTCACTCAGTCAAAATTGAAATTTAGTGAGAGAAATCTGGACAGCATTTTCTGAGTCCCATAGCTCTTGTACGCCAGGTATCAAAGTGTTAAACTGAATGAAAGGTTAAACAAAAAACAAAAAACAGTTTTAGCAATCAATCAGTTGGGTTAAAATGTTTATGAATTAATTACTAAAAAATAGCAGACAGGTCTTAAGGGATTGGCTTTGGCCACTATCCTGTAGCTTCCATAGGTTTGTGTGTTATTTGAAGCCGTATCCAGTGGATTCAGACACATCATGGCATTCACTCCAAAATGAGCTCAACCTTAGCCTCACTGAATGCAAGGGCATGCCTCCCTCCTCCAGTCCAGCCACAGCTGGCCTATCCGGAGTTGTTGTGGCCCATCAGTCATAGAGAGGTGTCCATGTAGCCACATGATCAACTGTGCACAGTCCAAAATATGCTCAAGCCCTTTTTTATGAGAGTTGCCTAACACAAGACCCCAAAAGGCCACTCAAAGTGGGGGCTAAAAGAAAGTAACAAGGGGAAGAACCAGGACCAAAATAGATCAGGAGGAAGAAAGATGAACGTGTATGTTACGTTTAAATTTGGACAAGTTATATTAGAAAGGGGGAAACAGGTTGCAGGTTGAGAATTCCATAGTGCAGTGAATGGACAGTAGTGATTGTCCTGAGATGTTGATATTGTTCTTACAAGTGGTTGTGATTTCATTTGTCTCTGTCCCCTTCCTATCCCAGCATCAGCATTTAAATTTGGCGGCCAGTCCACCACCACGTCGTCATCGTCGTCAGGGGGATTCCCCAGCGGCGACTTCAAGTTTGGCGGCGGCAGCAGTGCCCCGCTCAAGGCGCCCTCCGGCGGCTTCAGCCTGCCCTCCGGCATGTTCACATTCGGAGCCCCCAAGCCGTCGGACAGCGAGGAGAGCGGGGGGCTCAGCTACCCCAAGAAGGGGTTCCTCTCCTCCTCCTCCTCCTCCCAGGGTTTCAAGTTTGGCCGCAAGCCCGACACGGAAGCCAAGACCAACTCGTCGTCACTGCCGGACTCGAGCGCGGTGGAATTCGGTCTGGACGCGGCCAGGGAGAACGACTCTGCGCCAAAGGTGGGCTCGCTGACGTCTCTGACCCCCGAGCCGTCCAAACTGGCCAGTAGCACGCCAGCAGTTTCTGGATTCCAATTCGGGGCGCCCAAAACAACCACAGGGACAACTGCGGCGCCGCCCAATACCGACCCATTCAAGGCGGCCGCGGTCACAAGCGCGCCAACTCTCGGAGCGGCCTTTGCCGTGAACGCCGTTAACACCGTTGCTGCCGCCAACACCTCCACCACCTCATCAACTCAAGGCACAGACTCTGCCAGCGCTCTGCCCAAAGGTTTCTCCTTCGGATCCAGCCAGGCGGACAGTCCCAAGCTGAACTTGGGCAGCGCGGAGGCCAAAGACGTCGGCGCCGCGTTCACGTTCGGGGCCAAACCGGCCACGGACAGCGCCAGCCAGCAGCCGACGGCCAGTCCAGCGACCTTCAAGTTTGGCGGCAACGCATCCACCCCCAACGACATGCCCTCATCGGCCCCACTGCAATCGACCGAGAAATCCGTCTTCAAATTCGGCGGCGCTCCGTCAGAATCGACGGACGTCGGCAATAAGCCGGCCAGTTCAGGATTTACGTTCGGGGCCAAGGCGACGCCAAACGCTCTGGACGCTGCACCGGCGTTGACGTCGGCCCAGCCCCACCAAAACAGCGTCGTCGCGACCTTCCAGTTCGGCAAATCGAACGCGGGGACCGACGAGGCGGGCACCGGCCAAGCAGTGGCCAAGCCGGCCCTGAACTTCACCTCGGCCGTGGAGCAGAACCCCGCCAAGGAGAACAAATCGACCTTCAACTTTGGGGGAGTGTCCAGCCAGCCGGCCGCCAAGTCGGCCGCTCCTTTTGTCTTTGGAGCCGCCGAACACAAGGGTCAGTATTGATTTTTGTAGAATTCCCCCGTGCCAATTTCGGGACTGATGGCTCGGTCTGTAGGGACCCAAGGAACCACGTTATTATGTTCATCGTTGTCACTCTCACTCTCACTATTTTCAGTTCTGGATGTAATTACATTCACAGTGTTCAGTTTGCCACTCAGTGAACCACAGTGCCTGCATTCAGCTGACCGATACCTGGGACTGTGTGGATACTATGACAGTGTACACTGTGGGCTATTCAGTGAACCTCAGTGCTTGCACTTACCTAACTGATACCACGAGTATCATGCCAGCAGTAAATGCTATTGTGTTAACAACCACTGGTTTTCCCAGTGCAAAGAATGGGTAGAGGGGTAGAGCCCTGCGGAGCCCAAACATTGTACTCTGAAAGCATCCTGATCACATTCTTACCTGAATGCTGTTGAATCATAATCAACTGAATTTGTTTTATTTTTTTCCTTCATTAGACGAGCCATCTTCCAAACCAAATGGTGGGTTGATGTTTGGAGCTCCAAGCCAGAGTCTTGCCCCGGCCCAGTCCGAACAGCCCTTTGCATTTGGTGCAGGTAACTATCAGAAAAAAATGCCACCCATTATGAAGTGATTGACAAAAAGCCTCTAGACCATTCGGCTAGTAATACAAGTAATCCACTAGACCATTGGGCCAAGTGCAGGTGATCTACTAGGGCTAGTTGTACAAACAATCGATCCACTTGCCCATTGGGCTAGTAGTGCAAGTGACGTACCAGAACTTTGGGCTAGTAGTACACGTGATTCACTTGCCCATTGGGCTAGTCATACAAGTAATCCACTAGACCATTGGGCAAGCGCAGGTGATCCACATGCCCATAGGGCCAGTGCTACAAGTGATCCACAAGATCATAAGGCTAGCCTAATAGTACAAGCAATCTACTAGACCATTGGGCTAGGTGTACAAATAATTCACAAGACCAAGACCATTGGGCTAGCAGTACAAGTGATCCACTAGACTGTTTAGACAAGGTAAAAGCCCACGTTAGGTTAGCAAACACTGTATGATCCTTGTCATTTTCGTAATTTGTAAATTCATTTTCTTTGCCTTTTTATCCAATCTCTGAAGCTGCCAATAACAGCAAGCCGTCTGGATTCAACTTCTCGGCCTCGACCAATCAGAATGCTGCGATGGCCTCGTTTCAGTTTGGCGCATCAGCGGCGACGTCATCGGCACCTGCGCCCATCCAGCAGAACCCGCCTGCCTTTGGAGGTACGTCCCTGCTCCGCCGTTGACTCAGTTGCTTTGGCAGTGGGTTGTACGGTTCAGAGTGTCGCAGACATGTTGCTTCCTTCACTAAAGTGGCCAAATCTTAGACCCTTAGAGCGCCTTACAGGCTCACTGCATCACCTTAAAGGCCCAATACAACATTGGGAAGATCGGAAAACATCGATGTCCACAGATTCCCTTCTATTTTACACAGTTTGTAGATGGTCATGATAGAATCCTCATGTTGGAATCGTATGGTCTGGGATGCTGTACTTCCCTAGAAATCTTCACTCAAACATCGACAAATAGTTTATTACTTGCAAGTAATAAACTGTTTCTTACACTACAGAATGGTGCAAAAACCGTTACAGTTTTTTACCTTTTTCTACTTTCTCAGACCACCACTTGAGCTAAAACCTTCGCAGGATTGCTCTTTTGGGATGTTTAATGGTTTAACACAAACTGTGGCAATCTTTTGACCTTTACCCATGTTGTATAGGGCCTTTATAGCACCTTCAGGATTTGTTCCACTAGGAAGCATTTTTGTCACCTCACTCAAGATTTATCAGTGTTTTCCATTTTTAATTGTCCTAATCGGTACAGGATTTAGTACATACAAGTTCAATTCCATATCTGATGTCCAAATCCATTTGAGATTCAGTTATGTACAATGTACAATTCCGTTTCCGCCTCTCTCCAATCCGTGCAGGATTCAGCAGTGCCGCCCCGTCCACCAACGCCACCTTCGCCCCGACCTTCGGCACCCAGCCGGCCGCCAACTCCACCGCCCCGGCCCCCTTTGGCGGCCAGCAGCCCACACCCGCCGCTGCGGCCGCCCCGGCCTTTGGGGCCCCCACGGCGGCCAGCGTCTTTGGCGCGGCGGCCGCCACGCCGGCCTTTGGCACCGTGGCCTCGGCCGGGAGCTCCCGCTCCTCCACGCCCACCTTCGGGGCCGCCGGCGCCACTAATGCCGCCCCGGCTTTCGGCAGCACGGCCGCGTCTGGCTTCGGTGCAGCCGCTGCGACAAATTCCGCAATCGGTAGCGTTTCCTCCCCTTTATATTCATTCATTCATCCGCACGTTTATTTCAAACTCTGTATAGAAAAATAATGCAATTTAAAGATCTGACAATTAAAGACAGGGATGTAATACTTCCGGAAACTTCCGGATTTCCAGAAATAGCATGATTATTGTTTTTGGTGGGGGGAGGATTTTTTGTGTTTTTTTTTTTGTTTTTTTTGTCAAACTGGTATCTCAAACTGCTCTGTTAAAACCCTAAAAACTGAAGGGCACCTGCACCCCTGCCGTGAATCTTGCAATTGCATCTCTCGGTCTCTTGGTCGCATAAGCGCTCACTCACAGTCACACAATTTATTGGTCCTCGTTGATTTTCAGGAAATGACTTTGTCGGCCACTGAAAGACTAAAGGTGACATACACAAATATTGCAAACTGCTTACTGCAGTTTTCGATCCTAGCAGGAGCTTTCTCAAAGGCAGAGACACTGAATGACTTGTTGACTATTTGGGAAGGCCACCATCTAAGGGCTGGATAGGCTCAGATGGGAGAGTGCTGCCACGTTAATCCAGGGGTCTCGGGTTCGAGTCCCGTTCCAATCAAAGTTTTCTTTGCAATTTTCGGAAATTGTTCAAATGTTTCCCAGTCATTTTTTTTCCTTTATTTGTTTGCCCTAATTAAAGAACTTCAGCAACCCCAAAAAAGTGCAAGGGAAAAAAAAGAGCAGAGCAGAAGAAATAACAAAAACAACAAGTATGAGAAGAAACAGAGCATAGGGCATGTTCAAAAAGCCTGTTGCAGTCCATGGACTGATGTCATCAGTAACCCTGCCTCTTCCTTCACTCCTCCTTGCACTCGGTCGCTCCTTTGGACCGCACTCCCACAGGCTTCCAGCCTGAGGCCACTCCCTCCTTCAACTTTGGTGCCTCCAACGCCAACCCCACCTCCAGTGTGTTCGCCTTTGGCGCCAACAACAGCCAGAACGCCGTGGCGGCACCTCAGACCGCCGCCACGGGCGGCTTCAGCTTCGGACAGCAGCCGCAACAGCAGCCGCAACAGCAGCAGCAGCAGCAGCAGCAGCAACCGCAGCAGTCTGGGTTCGGAGTGCAGAATGCGACTGGCGGAGCGCCGGGTGTCTTCTCCTTTGGGTGAGTTTGTGTGCAACACAGGCTGTTCCTTGGGTGCCTGGATCCATTGTGTGTATGAGGCTTGGCCATAATGCTCATTCCCAGTCACAACTGTGGATACAATGACACCTATTGACTGTATGCAAAATGGGCCGTATAAAGTACCCATTCACAGCTGTGGATACAATGACCCTATTCAGCTTGTGCACAATGGGCCATTCAGTGTACCCACGAAGAAAGAAAAAGTATGTCTTAGTTGTCAAATGATGCCATCACTGTCCATCCTATCCCTGATAAAGAAAGTTGCTTTGATCTTAACACTTAACACTCTCTCTCTATTCCCTGATTGGCCTTTCCAGTGCCGGCCAGACTCAGTCACCAGGGACAGCCTTCAATTTCGGCGCAGCCGGTAACCAGCAACGGAAGATCCGCAAAGCTGTCCGTCGCACCCGCAAGACGTAATACGCCAAGCAGCGGACCGTGCGAGGTAAAGCCCAAGGATGACTTCACCAGGGTCAGTGTCGCGTCTGATCGGTCATAGGAGGGGTAGACAATGAACTATACTGTTAGCAAACCGGTCACAAGTGTAACGGCTTGACCACCCCGGATTCTATTTCATGGAATCCGTTACTGTGATATACAAAAATTTTGCAAACTGCTTACTGACTAAAATTACCAAAAATGCAAAAAAAAAAATCTCAAAATTTAGTGGGCCTGACGTTTCGATCCTAGCAGGACCTTTCTCAATCTGTTACTGTTAGCAAAAATCTTTGCTTACTGTATCAGATACTTTTCGCTTATGGTTTGCGTATTTCAAGTGCCAAAAGTCTTCCTCACTGATTCCATGAAATAGATATATGCTAAACGCTGCCCGTAAGCACAGAATGAGGCCGTAACGGATTCCATGAAATTAGACCCAGTTATCTATTGTGAAGTGGACCCTCTGGTCTCATTCACTGCCTTAGATCCATTGCCATTGCCAAGGCTGTCTGTGTGCATAGCCATTGATCGTTGCAGCTATAGCCGTAGCCATGTGTCAGAATCTAGCCAAGGCCACTGGGATGGCATTGGGTCAGTGGCCTGACTGACTAGACACAAGGTACCAGTGAGACAAACTCAGCTATGTGTTGTTTATGCTGAAATCTCATTGGTCTGTAGGTCCGTTAATCACCCTGCTGAACTTCAGTCGTACCGTGCAACGGAGAGAGAAAGAGAGAGGACATCGGTAACCGGCTGACAGAGCGCCGGTGAAGTGATCCGTTACCAAAGGAGGACTTGCACTCCCCCAATTCCCATCCAACAACGAATGACTCGGCCACGACAGAAACTGTAACGTTTGTTTGGGTTTTTTTCCTTCAAATTCTCGCGTCACTTCCTCTTCAACCCAGTACACGTAGCCCTTAAAGATCTTCAGTCGGTGAATTACCTCTTGATACAGCCTCTACTCGTTGCCCCCTTCGAGGTTTGCTCGAAGAGTAGTCCAGAAAACGGAGCTCCAATCCATGTAGGTTTACAATCCTCGATAAAGTAAGGACTTAATTTCTCGTTTCATCACGATCTTGTTTGGTTTATTTTTAATCTATTTAACCTTCATATACACTTGCTTTTTAAAAATAAAAAAAAGAACAAAATTTTGAGAACCCGACATTTTAATCATAGCTGGACCCTTCTTATTAAATGGTCCTTAAAAAAAAAATAAAGCTCAAAAAACAAAAATCCCCCCCATGAAATTTGTATCCGATAATCTCCACTCCATTTTTTAGCATCTTCATCAGAAAAGAAAATAAGTGTCGATTAATTTTTGAGCAGCGCACTCAAATTCAGAGATTTGGAAAGTGTCAGAAAAAAGAAGAATTTGAACGAACTAAGTGTTTAGGGCTCCTTGCAGTGACTGCAGATTAAGGGCACAGAATTTATATTTCTCTGTCCGTTTGTCTTTGTTGCCGTTTTTTTTTTTTTTTTTTTTTTTTTGCCTCATCGTTTCACAGGAGGAAGACAAATACCTCTCGTCCGTGGAATTATGAGTATCTTTCGGATTTCTTGTCATTACCATCCCCTGGTCGAACAATTTGGATAAAGCCTTCTCTCTTTTTTTCAGCATCTCTGTCACGGATTTTTAATTGACTGTCTCTGATATCGTCCCCGTGACTTGTGCTTGTGGAGAGTATCAGAACAGGTTGTTGTTATTTTTGTTTTATTGTTTTATCTTATTGGGTTGTTTCTGTGTGTGCTTTGAGTTATCTGTGGAAGTTGTAAATAGTAAACGGAATGTGGACATATTTGGCAGGTGGTGTAAATTTGGAGGTTCTTTTTTGTCTTCCCAAAGGTCAAATTTCTGTGAATTGGTTTACATGTCCCCCCTAGCAAGACTCTGATAACATTGACACCGGTTCCAATTTGGCTCGTGGTTACAAGAAAATTTTGGAGACCTCACAGATGTCTGCTTTTTTTGTTTGTCCCTTGCCCGCACAATGTCCAACACAAAGAATGGGAATAATTTGAGAGGGGAAAGTAAAAGTAATTCCTTTCACTTCTTTGGTAGGAAGGTTAGTTTTCCAGTTCTGGACAATTACAAAATGTCGAGCTGATGTTGTCTCTACAATTTTTGTGTTTTCAAAAAGCATTTGTTACTACTTTAAATTCAGGAAATTTTTCTCTCTTTAAAACAAATATCCTAATCCTATCAAGTATAAAAAAAGAAAAACTGGCCAGTGATTGTAAAGATTCCTGTATACGTCCGTATTTGGGGCAATTATTTTTATATCCAAGTGCTTGATCAGGCTAATTTAATTAGTGCCTGTAGATTTTCAAATCATGTTTGCCGAGAGTGTTGTAGAAAGTGCATAGGTTTCCTTTTTGCGTTGCCCAATGGTGCAAGTTGCCCAGTCTTGCTGAAGTCCAATCGACTGATTGCGCCCTGTAGGTCACGTGACCTATAGTGGGTATCAAACAATCAACAAGCATGGCGTCCCCCATATTGAGGTTGTAAAGTACGTGGCGATTGTTGCACTTGCTTTTTTTTTTATCAAGGCTTTTCTTTCTCAAAATCTCTGGAGAATATTCTGGAGTTTGTACCTGAGAACTTACCGGAATACCCACTATAAGTCACTTGATGACATGATGCAATAGGTGTTTTGTGATGCAAGGGCATCTTGTTGGTTAACATGGGCCATTTGCAGATATCATCGTATATACCATACATTTATTGTGAATAGTATCGGTTGGAAGATACTTCAATCAGGGTTTCCCTTTTTCTGATGTGTACTAGGCCCATTAGGTGGGACAACCCCTCATTGAACTACATTCTCACCGAGGCAAATTCAAAAATGTATCTCCGATTGAACAGGCTAGCTGTCACTACGAAATGATCAATGTAACTTCATTGCAAATATGTCAGCTTACATGACACCATACAGAGAAAACTCAAGAAGCTAGATGGATTTGTGGGATATGCTGTCTACACAGCGCCCTCTGTTGGCTCAAGACAGCGAGTGTCAAAGACACAAGCTTTCTCCAGGAGACACAAGTTAATTTCACAGTCTCTCAATTTCTTTCAACTATTTGTTGCAAGTCATTGACCTCTTTTTCAGCTTGCATTCACTCTGGCTACCTTTCACCACGAGAGGGCGCTGTTGGTGTGCACCACAGGGAAGGGCTAGTCAGTGGGGGGTTTTTTGGCCGGTCAAAATGTGAACATTTTCAGCTAAAACCCAAAGACTTGTATGCATCCACTGCCATCAACTACCATAGCGAAAAAAAAGGCGGGACATTGCCTGTAGAGTGATTCTAATTTAGGAGGCAAAATATTAAAATGTATTATGTAAGAATCGTGGCATTTTATTCCAGTCACATCATAGACTTGTGTTTTTTTCTGAGGCATTCTGCTCTATGGCAAATTAGCATGACTCAAGACCACAAATTCAAAACGACAACAAAATCCACCTCAAGTTCACCACTACTAAACGCAAGATACAGGGTCGCGCAGACTCATGAGTATTGAGTTAGCAATGTAAATGGAAGTTAGCCCAATAGTTCATATACTAACAAGCTCTTGTATAACAGCTGCTTTACTTATGAAAACAAAGCTGCACCAATTAAGCTTCAAGATTACATCTTCAGGACAATGAAATCCAATCTAGTATTGAGTGGAAGGAATGTGGCAAAGCCAAGATTTTTTTTTTGGGGGGGGGGGGTTGAATTAAAATACTGCTGCCCCTTGAAAACTTCCAATCAAAGTGTAGGATTAAGGCATACCTTTTTCCAATTTCACTTTCCTTATCCTCTGCACGATGAAGAAAGAAGGATTAGTGCAGAATGGGTTTAGGATACTGGGTAAGGATTTGGCTGAGATTATGAGTTGTCAGCTATCAAATGTGGTTGAACCCTCTCACTGGCAAATATGTCTCCAGAGTAGAAATCGTCAAGACTTTGAGACCCGGACCTTTAAAGTTCAGCCCCATCAGCCAGGAATGAAGTTAGAATTTCTTTTAAAAAAATCTAAATTTGTTTGGGAAAGTCAGGCCCTCTTTCAAGAAGCTTGAAAACAAAAGGTCCTGGTTTTCCATAATGCCACTGTTTTTTTGGCAGTGATTTTTAGTCGTTTTACTGCCCCCTGACCTCATCATACGCCAGCCCCTTCAACTTTGCTGATATACGGGAGTGTTTGATTTGCCTATTTACTTGAGGAGCAATTACCCACAATGCAGTGTGTTTCCCACAATGCCCGCCTCCATCCTGTCTATGGCTAAGGGCAGTGGCTGGGGCTTTGTCTTTACAACCCAACAACTGAAAAGATGGCTTGTGGGTTCTTTTCTTCCAAGCCGTGTGCCCAGTGGCCCATCAGTGATAATCCATCTAGAAAGAAACATGGATGTCCGAAACAGAGCCTAAGCCGTAGCCTGAAGCCGGAAGCCTTAGGACATCCATTTGTAAAGGCTAGATATAACACATGGGCCAATGGCTGCAGTCACTTGCTAGCAGCTTCAATTCACTCGTGTACAATTTTAAGCCACAGCCATTGAACTTGGAGAGGGATACTTGATTCTGCACTTGTGGGAAGGCATGGGAAAAAGAACACCTTTTTTGTCAGCTGTTATTTCTTTAAAAGATTGCTATATTTTACTTCTCATACTGTATACCCAAACCAAGGCAGCTAAATCTTTTCTTTTCTTTTTTTTGTTGAAAAATAATATGTCTTTTCCAATGTACCGGTATTCATTTTTGTTAATTGTAGAAAAAAATATGTAAATAAGACACTGCGGCCAGAACCATTTTTGTAAAAGGAGAATTTGTTTTTGAGTTTTCTTCTTCTTTTTTAAACATGGTGCAATGCGTGAGTGTATGATTTAAATTGACCTCTATTTTCCCAACCTATGATGTTAGACATGTACATTTTGTACTTAATTATCAATGTTTGATCAGCAAGGAATTTTGTTCTCCGTATCAAAATTTTCCTTGTGTATTGTTCCGTTCTTTTTTCACGCACCACTCTGGTTCCGAATAATTTAAAAAAAGAAAAAACATATATTTTCCAAACTTCTACGAAAAACGAAATTTATGAATGAAACCCTTGTACAGAAATGGTCTGGCCCAGTTTTTGTGGCAAAAAAAAAGTACACAGTAATAATTAAAATTTTACTGAGTTTGTTATGAATTCTGCACCATATCAGAAATAAATGACTTTTTGTTTAACAAAACTGTACGTATTTATAAGTGGAAACAAAAATACCAAAATGTGGAACGCGATTTTAAAGGAAAGCGACAGAATTCTATGATGCTACTGAGTGGAATGATTTCTTATATTAGGGATATTTTGGACATGTGTGCATTGCGTAAAAGTGAGAAAAATTGGCAACTTGTGTGAACGATAGATGGCTATTTTGAGGGTGTACCCACCTTAGTACCATATTTGTATAAAAAATACTTTAAAGAATGGGTCATTTATTTCTGATGTGGTGTAACTGCAAAATATCGTTGTTGTAAATAGTTTTTATGGAGCAAAATGGAGATTCCATTCTGAGCATTGAGAATGTGGACAACAAATAAAAGAAGGCAGATTGTAGCCAGAAAATTTATAGTGGTTTGGTTTTTGTGTATTTGTATGCGATTTCATTGAGAAAAAAAATAATGATTAGCTTGGCATGGCGTAATCTGACCCCGAGAGGGCGCTGTGTAATGTTCACCTTCGCGGCGGTAAAAAGTTTATCCGCTTATTGAAAACTTTTAGGACGGACTTTTGATTCGTTCACAATCGGACTTCATCTCCCCGAGGCCCACCGATGCAGGGCGATTGGTGGCACCTGGGACTGGCCGGGAAGCCCGGCGACCGCTACCTGGCCCTTTCGGGGTCGTCGCGGGCCTGGGAGATACCGAAAACGGAGCCGGGGAATTCGCCGAAAATTGTCACCTTGACCGTGCAGGCGCTGCCCGAGCAGCAGGCGGCCCGTAGTAACCAGCAGCAGCAGCACTGCGTCTGTCGCAGTCGACACCTCAGCGCTGCCCTTACCTCCGCCACCAGCAACCAACTTGCCAACAACGAGAGTGTCTTGGCTCAACGGAGACGAAAACTCAGCCTGAAAAACAAGACCGTCTTCACCGGCACAAGTAGGAAGCACTCCTAAAAATGTTTAGCCTGTCTGAAACTGAGTAAAGTGAAAGAAGAGCAGTTTTGTACTATTTCGCAGTAATTTTTGTTTTCTAATATTATGCGCTTGTCCGCACTTGATAAGTTGGGCCAGTTTTATTAAACTTTTAAACTTCAGCCCGAGAGTCGAAAGCACGGGAAGCAATCTGCCTTTTTTTTTTAAAGTTCACTGTGATCCCCGAGCTGCTGTAGCCAGGTTTATAACGATTGGTTGTTTGCATCTGAATGAAAAAGTGGGGGTGTCACTGTCCCTGGAGATATTTATGGCAGTCAATGGTTGAATGCTTCTGACTGGCGCCCCCACCCAGGCAAAGAGTAGTTCTTTGACTAATTTAGTAATTATTACAATTATTACAAAGGTCACGATCTGAGGGCTGGACAGCTCAGATCGTCCATGTTCAGATTGAAGAGCACTGGTGTGTAAAACCAGAGGTCTTGAGTTTAACTGGTCCAGTCAAAGATTTCTTTGCCATTTTTTTAGATTTGCTCAAAAGTTTTGTCTTTGTTTGTTTGACTCTTCCTTTGCTTGATCATGGAGCTACTTTTTTTTTTACTAAGTTGTAACTCCATGCTTTGATTGAACATGTATTGTTGAAAAAAGGAGTGAAACTAAAAGGGCTACATATAATGCAGTTACTGCACGTGTAGCTAACCTGCAACATTTCTCATTTTGTAGGCCTAGTAATAATTATATGATGCACGTCTGGAAAGGGTCAACAGATTCTGCGCATTACGATTGGCAAGCACATTGCAAACTCTTGAGGGCGCACTATTGTGAATTGCCCGCATTGTCTAATAAACTGCCTCAGTGCCTCGTACATTACATAATTGCAGGGCAAAACAATGAAAGCCATTAAAACAAAAACAAGTGCATTTAAGACGAAGGAAAAAAATAACAATTCTCGTCCCTGCCTGCTTCCTTTTATGGGGCTGCCTTTTCAAAAACCCAGATGATAATTGTTTTTTTTTTTTTTTCATTTGGCCTAACTACAAAAATCAACTTCCAAAAGTATACACTGTAGTGTCATCTTTCCATAAAAGTACATGTATAAGCTAACCACTCAGTTTCCATTTAGCATTCCTACAGAATCTTTATCTTTATCCTGTCTCATTCAGGGCCTATTTGTATGTCAGCCGGCCGTGAAAACTGGGAAGCCCAAGACCTGACATGGACCAACTTCTTGGAGAAGCATTTCTGCACAAGGTAGGGTCTACACTCTTCTTGCCTTTTCTTGTTTGACATTTGGGCACTCGTCTGTGCAATGGCTGTGTCTGCCAGCAGTAAGTAGAGATACTTACATTTACTAGGGGTGTGAAAACTCAGCTTTTTAGCTGATTTCAACTTTTTTGTCTAGATTTGTTTACTCTGAATTTCAGCTTTTTTGTGCACAGGTCTACTCTGTATAAAAGTATAGGAACTTTTAAGTCTCAGGGGTTTTTTGGGGTTTTTTTTGGGGGGGGGGCCTGCTCACACCCCTAATTGATATTAATTTACATTTATTTCAATACTGTCATTCTATACAGTGTAACCAAGCATGTACCTGTACAAGAATATTATAACTGGTCGTTGAGTAATATTTCATAAAATAATATTACAAATTCTGATGAATTAGTACTGTACATTTTAATTAAATAAATGACAACATTTATGTTTAAAGTTAAGCAACTTCCTTCTTTTTTATGTAATTTTTGACAAAAATGGCAAAGAAAACTTTGACTGGACCGCGCTAAGTCAAGTCATGAGCATCTCAATGCTTTGCAGCCCAAAGGAATATGAAAGGCGCTACAAAGAAAGGCATAGGCACCATACATGTAATCCCCCCCCCCCCCCTGTGTCAAATCCACGCACTAGGCCTATTTTCCTAGGCTATTTTCAAACAAATAAAGAAATTCTTGAAAACAAATCAAGGAAAAAGCTAACTGACTTGGACCCGAGACCTCTGGTTTTGCGTATCAGTGCACTTACTTGTACCATCTGAGCTATCCATCCCTTAGATGGTGGCCTTCCCAAAAAATTAATAGTCAACTTTTGTGTGTGTGTGTGTGTGTGTGTGTACTGTATGATTTGAATACTGATTGTGACTGCATTACAAGATTTTATGATTTTATTACGGAAAGTACTCCTACTCCAAGTGCAAGCGAAAATTGTACAAGGTTTTATAAATTATTGTAAACTCCTGAATGACCTGAGGCATTCTTTCTTGAAATGGAAGAGAGTCTGACACATTCCTAGCATTACCTTTCTCATTGGCCTTTGAAATAAACACCTGTCGAAACAGCCTACCGTGACACTCAAAATCATTTGTTTTCATATTTGGCCTATGGATGATCTTTTAGTCTTTTCCAGTGGCTGGCTGACAGTTTGCTGTGGTGGCCTTTATAGGTGGTCACTGTTAAATGGCAAGCAGTGTGTAGTTTGTTATAGCCTATTATGTGCTTTCAGCTTATCTCTTCCCTAATGCTCAGTCAATAGGCAATTAGGGTTAAGCTTACTTTGAGTCCCATTTATACTGGCTCCAACTTACCAGACATAATCAATATAGTGTCACATCATTCTCATGATAATAAAGAGAGGGTGGTATTTTTTTAAATCCTTCCGTATCCCTTCCCCTCTATAATCTGGTTGCAGCGCAGTAATTCAATCATGAGGTGCTTATCATAAAGTGTGGACCCACAACTTCTTTTTTTTAATAACCTGGGACCTCTAATTAACTGATATAGGTGCCTATTGTAGAATCATGGTAGAATAAGTCTTCGGAGCTTAAGACGGCTGAGAACACCAACATTGAAAAGAAACTGAGGGGTGAATTAGGTCAAAACTACAATTTGGAGTATAGTTATTGGACCTGAGAAACTTTTGGATGTGGAATTAAATATTTTCCGCCTCAAAAGAGAGGGTTTATGTACTGCCTTCTATGGAAGCCTGTGACAAAAGGGCTCCCTCACACAACCAGGGCTGTGCAACCAACCATGATACCTGTACATGGTTACACCTGTTGGCTGGCACCTGCCCCGCCCCCCCCCCCCTTACATGTACATGGATGCCCCCCCCCCTCCTTCCTCCTCCTCCTCTCACACAGAATGGGTTTTCACTTTTCAACCATACAAAAACTGTCAGTTTTGAATTTGATATTACACGGGTCCTCTGTCTCCCTTCAGTAAACCTTTTGTCACCTCTCCCAACCCACTCAGCCCACACATTCCTGACTCCTGAGCTAGGTTGGGAGAGCTTTGATATATATATATAGAAATGTCAAGTGCACTACCATGACTACCATGACAGTGGAATAAGAGGAAAGGGCATGAGGGCCTAGATGCCTTTTCACACTGAATACCTGGTAATAAAGCTTGTCGATGTTGACACTAACAACCAACTACATTATTGTGTGTGTAAAGTATGTAACTTTTTTGTTGAAAGATAAAATACTCAGTTTCATGTTCAGTTTCATGTTCAGTTTCCGTTGCCCATAAATGCTCATGCAATATCCAAGAACTGCAAAGTAATTCATGTTTGATTTTTTTTAAACTGCTGGGTGATGTTCTAAGCGTACTGTGTAAAACCAACCCTAACCTTTCCCCTGGATGATACAAGAATCACAGATCAATTTCATACTTGTTATGATTTCCTTTCTGAATCATTCCCAGCCAGTACGTGACCTCTCAAAGAATGTTTGAAAAAAATGGCAGTTCCTGCTTTCGATCTCTGCAAAACCAACACCCCCTCCCCCCCCCCTGATTTTGAAGGCAGTGGGTAAAAAAAAATCAGTAAGCCCATTATGACCCTACTAAATACCTACTGAGAGGGTTGAATGGGCTCAGCGCTCAGTCCTCTCTGGTCCGGCCCTGGTCTATTTTTCAATGGCCTTATCAATAACTTAGAGGGGGGAGGGGGGGCTGAATTTCTGGCCCTGGGGAACATGTACATGTTGCTAGCAGTGTAGCAGAGGGTTGTGCTGTGTGAGTGTCTGTTAGGATCGGTGTCAGTGCATCCACCCACATGTGCTTACAGTAAACCCATTGCCAATGTGTGGTTACAAGCTACTGACAGTTACACACTGCCAGTATCTGTACTGTAGTCTGTGCGCCACATTCCTGTAGTTTGGCATGAAATACTGACCATGGAGCTGCTGTGACTCAACCCTACAGACTCAAGGTAGGAACTGTTCTATTCCAAGTATCAGATCGCAAGCTCTGTACTTTTGACACTTTTCCTTTTGCTCATCTTGCCATTGTTGTGAGTTGTGATCATTTTGGGTTGTTTTATTGGTTTTCCTGGCTTACTTCAGTCATGCTTCAGCCTACCATTTGTCTACCTACACATGTGTACCTTTGGGGCATGAGAGTGTACCCTTCAAAGTGCTTCCTTTCGCCCGTGCTTTCACTACATGTACATGTAATTTGCTTTTACCTGTACTTTTTCAAGAGTATGAAGATTTCAAACTACACATACTTTATTTTTCAATGGTGGTGGGAATTTATACAAATACAATCTGTACTGGTAGTTGTTTCATCCTGCTTTGGGCTCATCCTGCAGGGGGGAACAAACAAGAAGAGACTGTTTGGAGTAGAATTCCAGTGAGCATTCTCTCAGGTGGCAAATCTGTCGTAATGATAAGTGCAAACATAGGATTAGTCTGTCCTGGTGCTGTCCCCGTGCCCCTCTGTGTAAACAAAAATCAAGATTTTATCACCCCAGTTATCTTCCCTGATACATGTACTGAGTGATACTATATAGCCAAATGTGCAGCTCTCAAAATCTTTTAAAAACGAAAGAAACAGTACGAGGTTGTGAGCATCGTGCTGTTTTCTAGACCCGCGTTGCTATCGGGATGTTTGTTTGTAACGTGCCGCACTCATTTATCACGGCTTTTGTTCCCTTCTTCATCCCGCCAAATCTTCCTCCTCTCTGCCCCCCCCCCCCCCTCTGCCCGCTTCCGTCCTTCACTCCTCCGACCCCCTCCCTATTCTTCTCTCAGGATCTCATGGGGCCGGAAGATTTGGATCGCTTCCCCCCTCCTCTCTGTCGGTGTTTGTGTCGACCCAGTTCGGATTGTCTCCAGCTTTAACTGCATTGTCTGCCGACGGGACCAAAAAAAAAAAGGAAGAGGAGAGCACGCATGCACTACAAAGAGAAGCCATAGCCTAGATTTGTTTGCAGTGCGATGATTTTGTACAAGTACACACTCCTCAGCTGGATTTGGAGGTCGGCAAATGGATTTGCATGCCATCTCATGGATGGTGTGATTGCAGGCAGGAGGCTGGTGTTACTCAAACTCGGTCTGATGATTGCTCGGGCAACTCGTGACTCCAAAGACGCTGTCTTCGATTCATTAGTTTTTCTTCACTTTGGAGCCTGCGAGATGAGCTCAATTTGAAGCTTGGAATGACAGCTCACCAGTAACTCTGGTCTTCCAACAGTAAGCTACCTAACCTGCACGTACTGTAGCTAAACAGATGAACACTCACTGATGCACCTGGGCCAAGATCTATCAGGGTCCAGTCTCTGGAGACACGACAGACAAGACTTTTGAAGTTGCAGCCCCTTCCACAAAGTGTGACGCACACGCAATGATTATGTCCAACTCGAAGACGGTGCTATTTTTGTGCAAGTCGGAGGATCTATTCATCAGTGCTCATTTTGGGGATCCTCTTGGCTGGAGATCAAGATCCACATTGTTCTCTTTCATTGCTGGAAACTACGTGTAAGAAGACACTGCTGGTTCAGTATCCAAGACTGTTGGAGAACTCACTCTCGCCAGGGGAAGAATATTATTGTACACAAGGCTTGTGAGGATACTCCAAATCATCAATAGGTGTAGACACTTGGTAATTAGTATGGACTCACAGCGGACAATGGACTATTTCGTAGGGAGTCTCTAAACAAAAATTTGCGCTGAGCAGTAGTCACGGGGCTGGATGACTTGCCCGTCGCCATGCCGATGGAGAAGGCGTCGCCGTGGCGACACTTCCGCGGCTTTGCCGTCAAGATCGGGGAGCACGACATCTCCATCCGCCGGAGCGTGTCTCCGGGCGGGGAGGCCCGGGAGACCAAGGGCGTGGTGGTCCGGCCGCGCCTACGCTACACCCAGATGAGCCGGGGCGGTGGGGACGCAGCGGCCCCACCCATGGGATACCAGAGGGCTGCTACGCTCATGGAATACACCAGCAGAAAGTAAGTCAGCATTTCTCCGTTCCTTCTTGCTCTGTTTGGTAGCAGAAATCTAGATTGTCTTCATATTTCTTGCTCGAGGGAATCTTGTCATGATTTCATGGTGTGATATTATCCTATCCCATTGTGCAAAATGTAGTAACACATTGTTTTTATGAGTTCATAATGTACACATAGCCTACAGTACATTTCAAGCATCGTTGATTGATCATATTCCACATATATCCTCGGGTCTTTTCTAAGACCTGAGCTCTTTTTCATCAATGATTGTGATATTTACTTTGCATGTACATGTGTTGTGTACAAATTACAAGAGATTTGTATGTAAACTTCTTTATATAAGGACTATAATATTTCAATGTCCCTCATACAGTGTAGGTCTACAATCAAAATTTAGGATTACATGTAACTAAACTCATCAAACTTATGGCTAATCATAGGACAATGTACAGTAGTGCTATTAATTGTATTCAGTTGTCCAAAATGTTTGTGAAAATGATCACAGAATGTTTATTAAAATGTAACTGCCATGATTAGGAAGAGGTTTTTAGCTCAGAAGGCTTGTCACCTTAGGAGCGGGCTGTCCTTTGTCAGACAAAAGAGGGCGCTGTTAACTCAATACATGTACTTCAACCACTGATAATAGACCACTTACCGGTACTTCTCTGGTAGCCACAGTGCCTGTGTCCATTGCCTTAGTTCTAGAATATTGCCCCCTGGTAATGCCACAATATCTCGTGCATTTGCCTCAACCAAGTACATTTTGCCCTTGCTGGGAAATGCAAATCTGCCACTGGTTTGTTTCAAATGATGAACTGGAACTCAAAGCTGGTCACCAACCTATACATACAAATTTCAATTCATGACCTTTCTTTCCCCAATCCCTTTTTGAAATCAACTCTTTCTCTTCATAATTTAACCCTCGAAAGAGAGAATGCCTCAAGGTGTAAAATGCCACAAAATGGGATCAGAGATGAAAAGATAGAAGAGAATGCTGCATCGATTTGAGTTTGAGTTTGAGTTTGAGTATACAGACTGTGTCTGCAAACATCCTGATGGTTGAAAGCCTAGCTGACAATTGGATAAACCTACATGTACAGTGTACAGTACACGTACATGTACATCATACCTTGACTTCAAGAAGAGTACATGAACAATGAACATGAGTAACATGACGCTCGTGAGGATGAATGACATTTAACACATTCTCTGGAAGCCAGTTGCAGCTCTTTGGACATCAAACGATTACTGCAGGCGCCGAATGAAAAAAAAAAAAACACCTGCCCTTGTCCCGATGCCCATTCCTGATCACAAAAGCCGCTTGTGTAGAGATAGCCTTCGACGTGATTGCATCTTTTTCCACTGTGCATTTAAAACGTCAAGAGTACACGTGTACTGTACGTCCCCAGATGTCTTTCTTCACAGCCAACATTGGACGCTTCCTGTTACTGCGCTTCGGGGCGGCATTTTGATTTGAGGAGCGATCAGGCAATTTGTACAGTACTTCATAAACTACCTCAATTTTTTTTTTTAAATCAAACTTGGAGGAAAAGGTCGTTCATTCTCGAGGCTTAATCCTTTGAGTTCGTTTTGTGCAGCTGGTGCATTTCCGTTTGATTTCCGAATCGTTGTGGTTGTGGTTCCGAATCATTTCTCCGTATCTGAGAGTCTCAGTGGTAGGGAGAGTGATGCTGCGTCAGTTGTTTCAGCTGGCTGTTTTCTCAGTTGCACTTTGGTTGATAGCGCTCTGGAAAGTAGTCACCTCGCGTCTCAATTTGACTATGGTGACAGTTACTGCTGTAGCCAGGGTTATAATCTCTGTTCTGTCTCTGTTCTCACAGGGTGAACATGGGTCCTTGAATATTCCACTTAGAGTTTTTGACAACCAGATTCTACTATCGCACGGGAGCTTTGGATGCAACCTTTTGTAGATTCAACTTGAATTTGAAAATATTATAATCATTCAAGCCCCATTGAGGTTGTTGGTTCTTCATTGTTCTAGCGCTCATAGTTTTTCTTCTGGAAACTCAAAATAAATTTGTTTGGTCAATGGATTTGGTTTCGCTGACATCATCCGGGAAGCCGCGGTCTCAGTTTTGGCAGGGGGCGACCTATCGTCACGTCGATAGTCACGTAACGGCAGATGTCACGGACAGCGCCCCCGGGAGAGCTCTGTGCACATCCGCCGTCGGACCGGAGCTGGGCCGCCTAGGGCGATACGCCAGCTACACACGGGGGAAGCGACTGGGGCCCAGGGAGGGCAGGCGGTCTCGGCACGGGCCCGGCGAGGCCGGCATGCCCTCTGCCGTGGGCGGGGCCTCGCGGGCGGGGCTTGAGGTGGAGGAGGAGGGGCTGGAAGAGGAGGCGGCCCTCAGTGTCAAAGGTCACCTGTGCCCGTTGAAGGAGAAGCAGCCAAAGGAAGGGTAAGATCAAAGAGTCTGACTCTGAGAATCTTGATTCCTTCGAAATTATGCGCAATAAGCTTACTAATTCTATCCTGTGGCATCTTCTTAGCTGTGCTGTTACATGTATGTATTTCTTTGTAGGAGTAGATTTAGTCTACAGGTACTTTGTGGTAGGGCCTACTCCCCGTGCCCCTCTAAGAGGGATGCCACTTAGTTATGTATCTACAAGGCAGAACTCTGACAGGGCTTGGCATGTGTGGTGGTCCAGACGCTACTGAAGATGGCATTGGGGCCCACCGGAGACCCTGGAACCGCAGGCCTTACTTGCCACCCATATGATGAAGGGAAAAGCTGAGACCACAAGAAAGCATACCCAAGTCTGCTCTCAGTTGGACACCTTAAGGAACGGACAAAGAACCATCCCGAGAAGAGCAATCAGGGCAGGACTGGAACTCTGGAAGCAGCCAGCCTTGAGGGACAGGGGAAAAGAAAGCGAAGGAGAGACAGGAATGGAGTCTCAATCTCATTGCAGCTGTACAGTATGTCCCAGTTGGGATGAAGAGAACTAAGTGACTTACATACATACAATGTACTATTACCTAGCACTATACATGTAATTCAAAGTTTCAAATCATGTTTAATGTTCTGGCCACCAAATGTTCTATTTTGGCCTCGAAACACCCTTCTGGCTACTACAGTGTAGCTACATACATGTACATTGGAGGAATCATTCCTCTTTTGGGGTAAACATTTTATCACTTTTTACAAGCTCTTGACAAAAGATTCTGATTTTTGGCTTGGAAATACACATGTATGTATTCCTATATAGTTTGCTCTGTGATTCCTCTTTTTTAGCAGGAAGCATTGCTAATTTCCTTCAAGATACAATTGTACAGTACTAGGTTGGCAGCTTTGGGTGCTTGCAGGAGCACTGAAATTGATGGGATGACTTTTGTGGCTCGGTCAAATTGAGGCATGGTAAGTAACCCCCTCTCTGGTTTGATTGCACGCCAACGGTGCCGCCCATTTTGCCCAGGCAGACGGGGGACAGCATTGTCCGGGCTCCTTTCAAGCTGCCCATCTGCAGTGTTTGCACAGGTCATTGATTGTGTGGCAAGAGTCTACAGAACAGATAACATCCATGGATCTGTACAGTATTGATCCAGACCTCTGCAGTAAGTAAGGCACCCAGGGATTGAGAGGTTTGGGTTTTTTTTATTTTTTTTATTCTCCAACCTCATTGGGCTGCCCCAGTTTTTCAACGCAGAGTGAGACACAGCCTGTCGAAGGAACAGGTTTACCGAAATAGACGCTGTTACATGCATAACTCGAAAGTGTGTTTGAATCGCTCAAAATAGTTTGAGTATTAATCAGTATTGATCTCTTGAAGGAGTGGTCGGGGGAGGGCTTTAGGAGCCCTGGGGGAGTGGAATTTTTCAGTGACAGTCAGTAGGAGTTGTCAACAACATGTGCCTCCACTTCTGTGTGGCAGTTGCATCTCATTTCTTGTCACCGGGAGCATTTGGATGGAGCACCTGCTCGATGTGAGACCAGCTCGAAAAACTTGTTTCCTTCGTCGTCAGTTGGCAGTGCTTTCTAAGGAACAAGGTTGGATCACCTGCTCAATGTGAGACCAGCTCGAAAAACTTGTTTCCTTCGTCGTCAGTTGGCAGTGCTTTCTAAGGAACGAGGATGGAGCACCTGCTCAATGTGAGACCAGCTCAAAAAACTTGTTTCCTTCGTCCGTTGGCAGTGCTTTCTAAGGAACAAGGTGGGTTCACCTGCTTGATGTGAGACCAGCTCGAAAATCTTGTCTCCTTCATCGTCAGTTGGCAGTGCTTCCTAAGGAACAAGGATCGAGCACCTGCTCAAAAGAAAACCGATGTCCCCGATGAACTGATGCATCAGATGCGTAGAGATGCATCAGAATGCAGTTGTCCGGAGAGAGCGGGTATCTGTACCCTGGGGACCAGCCGTGCAGGGAGCCGGGTAGCGCCGGGGACTGGCTGAACGTGCAAGGGTTCAGCGCCGTCAGCGGGATTGCCACTTCCCTCAGCCTGCCCAAGGTCACCTCCAAGTGGGCCCGCTTTGACTCCATCACCCTGAAGCGCAAATGCAAGAGGTGAGTGGTGAGAACCAATGCGCCAACAAGGCGCTGTACAGCACCTGTCCCTGACACGCCTTGCTTCCAATGGCTGCTACACTAAGGCTGTGTCACTCACTTCTCGATGGCTCTGCCCAAGATCTGCCCCAAGAGGTTGCACTTTGATTGAATCCATAAATGCATGAGGTGAGTATTATTTATGACACCAGGTAGAACCAATTCGCCAAGATCGGCCTCCCCATCTCTCGATATGCCATGCTCTCAATGTGTGCTGTACACCTATAGGCTGTGTCACTTCTGAGTGGCAAAATCTGCTCCAAGTGGGTGCACTTTGATATGGTCGCCTTGACACAAACGCACAAGACTGACAAGAGGTGAGTAATTTTGCAGACCGCCTAGAAGCAGAATTTGTCAAGCTACATGTACCCATTTCAGAGCTACCCTGCTCTCAAAGTGTACCATGCAACAAGTTGCTTTTAGACCCCCCCCCCCTCCTCCATAGGCTTGGTCTGATCTGAATCGATGCTCCTCAAATTCACAGGTCTCCAATATCCTTCGATAGGCCGGCCCCTCCCATTGTCTGGCATCAAAAGAATAAGATTATTGATTTGTGATCCGGCACTGGAGCGAGCTCTAAACTGCAGACGACTGGTGGGTGAGGTGATATAAAAAAACACCAGACAGGCTCTATTGTTGCGAGGCCCTGGATTGTCTTGATATATCCTCTTTGGAATGCAGCACGAGATATATGTAGAAAATCCAAGACTAGACTTGAGCTCTCTCATCATGGATGTGTTTGCATGGGGCTAGTGTTGCCAGTGTTGGAATCTAGGAGGCCTCTAAGTTACTAGGAGGCAACAGGCACAGGGCAAGAATGTCAGGCCAGTGCAGGCTCACACTGCAGTCACTAGACTATTGATGCAAGAGAGCCAGTTTTTGTCAGCAGTCGACAGCTGACAAACTCTCCTCTGGCTCATTGCTCATGGAGTGCCAGCAACTGAAGTCTGTCAGTTGCAAGCAAATCAACTACTCTACCTTCAACTACCAAAGCCCATAATAGTCTGTGATTCAAAGCACTCCCTGATCACAATGGTGATCAAAACGGCGAAGAGAATCCGGAAGCTTGGCAAGTGTCATAAATATTCACAAAGGTAGGATCATTTTTATTTTTTCCGCCAGTGTGTGGGAAGTCTAGACACAAATCATTTGGTGTATACAGTGTTCACCTACAATACGCAATGCTGATGTTCACTGCCACTTCTTATTCAATTTTCTCACACAAATGAAATTATTAAGAGCCCAGGTCTTCAGAAAGTGTAAAATTCTATATTTACATGTAGATGATTTGAGAGTGTTAGGAAGTTACAACATGTACATGTACATGGGGAGTAAGGTTAGATGGCCAAGACTTTCGTGAACAACTTAAAATGTAGGCTGTCATTTTGGGCTGGGCGATTTGGCCACTCATCACACAGTATGAAGTGGCTTGGTTTTCGTTATCAAAGTGGAGCCCTGTGTATGTGTATCAAGAAGTTGTGAAAATGTTGTGAACCTCCCTCAGTCCATGATAATCGCATGGGTGTGCAAAGTGCGGGCCGTTGAATCTGTGCTTGCCTTTGAAGTCACTAAAGTGCTCGCCACTTCAAAGTAGTTGTGACAAGCATTAGGGCCGGGCCTTAAGAATAGAGGTCCATAGAACAGACTACATTGTACATGTACATGTGTAGCCTTCCCCATTGCCCGAGGGCACTGGTAGGGATGCCTATGGATTATATAGATTATTGTAGCCAGGTATGGTGGAGTATGAGTGGTGCTTCTGTGTTTGCCGAGGAGTTACTTGTAGCCAGCATGGAGCAAACACTGCCTTGGCAATTGTAGCCACAACTTGTTTGAGTCCGTAATGCTTCTTCAAATAGCGACTGTTTGAGCGCGAATAAAGTCTTGGTGAAAGGCAGGGTACAACCGTTTCACAACTTGAGGGTTGACGCACCTGTGGGCCAGTGGAATGGGTTTAAGTATCAGCGATGACAAATTATCGTTGTGCCTGCGGGTAGATTTCTGCGTGTGTGTGTGTGTGGTGCAGTGCAGTGACCAATGGGATGACAAGGAGCTTCCGGACAATCAGTGGGACGTCAGCGTCCCGCCGAGGTTTCTGAATCTTTGATGCGCCTGTGTGGAAGGATTTTAAGCCTGCCGTTAGCTGGGATTTCACTCTCCAAAGCTAAATGTGCTGTGTGCATGCATTCAAGAGAGTTGGTCTAGGGAGTGAGGGATGTTTGAATCGGAGCATCGCCTGCTATATAGTGCAAGACCGAAACTGATGGTGGCTGTGCGAGTAGTCGCAGGTCGCGATAGGTGGCGATGGAAACGAGCTCCAGGGGCGACTTGTGCCCCTACGTCGGCCTGGTCCTTCGGCTGAGAAGGGACCCCTTCTTCGGCCGCGTCCCACTACGGTAGGTAACCTTAATGTATACAATCCACCTCAAGCCGCGTTTCTGCTGGACTTCATTTTGGTTAGACCCACAGAAACGAAGGTTACTGTTCCCATTTTAAGTCCAATGGAAACACCCCAGTCAAATTTCCTCTTAGTTTCTCAAACCGTGTCCGATGGTTACTCTTACCATGCTTTTACCAGCCAACGTCTGCCCAGTAAAAGTGACCTGGTACTGTAACTTTAACCGAATTGATTAGTGCAGTGGATTGCACACCTTGGTAAAACCCAACTCGTCACTTGGTTAAAAACACATACGTTCAATAACTTCAAATGTCATAATTATGCCAAGACAACACGCTGCACATGTACTGTACATGAACCGCGCACGACATGCACCACGCACTGCGATCAAACTCCTTAATGGTGGCAGCAGCCACAGTAATGGTTTTATTTCGAGGGCTATTGTAGTCATTATGTAACCTCAAAGGTCATGACATATTGTCGGCTTGGTTACAACTTTTTTGTTTTATTTACTTCAAAATAAATCTACTGAAATGAATTATACAGATTTTGGGGTCGGTAACCTCAGGTGCCCTAAGTATGTATTTGATGGCATGTATGTTGGTTGTTTTTTTTGGGTTTTTTTGTTGATAACTTTAACGTCAAATAGTCCAGATCAGTTCTAAAAGCTAGGTCCTTCAGAAGGATATGGAATCTGATACACTGTACTGTATATACTCACCCCATTCATTCACCCCCATTCCTCCCATCTCCAAGATATACAGAGCGTTCTCTTGAGTAAGAAATACACCCGCCTACTCAGACTGGTGTAAGTTTCAGCGCCACTTTTGAACTTGAATTTCAAGCGTCGCATAAACAGAGTGTATTTGTTGTGGATTATTGAAAGTGGGCCAGAGGTTTCTATTATAGTGTGGTCTGTCAGCTTGGCTAAGCCGGCATCCAAAGTCCATTGTTGAGAACTTTTGTCGAGACGGCTCTTTTGCCGACTTGAAGCTGAGGGTAGACGGACTTATATCGATCAGCTCTTGAAGACCCATTACTTTGGATTCAGACATTTCGGGTGGTCAGACATTTTTGTCAGCCCATCCAATAGTTGGTTTCCCGTTGCTAAGTGCATTTTGCACCATGTACATCACCAGTCTCACTCGCTATTACTCGTGTCTGCACGTTTGGTCGCAGCGAGATGTCTTGCCTGCAATCCCGGGGTAAGTGTCTGCAGTCTTGCAGGACAAATTATGATTCAGATTTGTCCTCTGCAGGCTCTGTGTAGATTTGAATCTTTTATTCTAATGGAATCCATGATCCCTGGAGATATACGGCAGTCAATGACTAGGTGCGTTCCCACGCAGAAAATTTTCCAAGTTGAAAAACCGGTATTATTTTCTCCACGTTCACACACGGCAAAATTAGCGAAGAGTGAATCGTGATTCAAAACCCCCCTTTTTTATGGTGCCAAACTGCCCATCATGCCTAAAATGTGACGAACTGGAGGCACTAGCTGGACTTCACTTGCTCGGGTGTGTACCAGTACATTGTACAGTACATACATGTAGTATGCATGTACAATGCAAGGTCATAGCCTCATAGGGTAAGTTAAGTTCACACTAAACCATGTGGAGATATACAGCTGTTTGTGGTGATGGATTTTTATCTGTGCACACTGAATTGTGGAATATACATGTAGCATTGATTTTCTCTTTCCGTTAGTGCACCGTGGTTCAAGACAATAAGGTTGGGATTAAAGGGAAATTAGTCAGGCTGTACATGTACATGTACAGTAGGTACATGTACAGTAGTGTATTAAAGGAGTGGCGATTCAAGAAGGGGTCAATTATTGGATTTTTATATTGACACAAGTTGGAAGAAAATTTAAAAAAAAATCAAAGAATCTTTGACTGGACCAGAACTTGAACCTGAGACCTCAGGGAAGGCCACCATCAAAGGGCTGGATACATGTACATGTGTAGCTCAGATGGAACTGGAAGAGCACTGGTACGTTAATCCAGAGGTCTCGGGTTCAAGTCCCAGTCCAGTCAAAGTTTTCTTTGCCAATTCTGTTCAAAAGTTCCCAGTCAGTTTTTCCTTGGTTTGTTTGACAACAAAGTTGGATGGTATAAATCAGTCCATTCCTTGATGCTACTGACCAGTGTTTCCCCTGAAGTGTTGCACACTGGTTTTGATCATCAATCAGAAGTGCCCTGGGATCTTCGCTGAAACAGAATCTTTTGGGTGACACAAACTTCCCAGTCTATCACTATCAGTCTAACACTATCAGCACTGGACTGTAAAAGGGAAAAGACCCCCTTTTTATATCTGTCAATTTTAGCCCCTTGAAGTCCAATGGGACAAGGCTAAGCAATTCAATCCTGCCATGGCAGTGATAGGGTAATTATATACATATGCCATGCAAGTGTTTATTTTGTAAACTTTTGCCCTGTTCAGTTCTTGTAGCTTATGAAAATCTACCTGAAGTCAGTGTGTCTCATTTAACACTACTGTACTGGAGTTGGTACTGTATATTTGGTACATGTTCTGTCAGATATTGAAGAATTTGGAAAAGATTTAGTGCCCTCTAATAATTATGACAAGCCTGCCCTTGAATAGCTACACTATAATCTCGGCAAGGCTGCCATTGTGTGTCTGCCCTCTACAGACAGACCAGACTTTTCCATTGTGTGAGCCAACCCCCACACAGCCCACAGTGTGTGCAGTTGTGGTTTTTTTTTTTGTCCCTCCGAGCTTGCCAGCACCCCTTCTGTGATCAATGGAGTGATCCAATCAATTATCATGCAGGTGCATAGCCAGTGCATGACTGTGGGTTGTGTTGGACCATGGGTAGCACCACTCAGGCCTGTGTGGCAGGCTAGCTTTGCCTTGCCCTGTGTGTGGCATTGTGTAGGCCTGTGCTTGTATTGTGACCAGTGCTAGGCCTGTACAGTGTTGGGGAACAGGAACCAGCCAGTCTTTTCCCGCCCTGCTCTCAGTGCACACACACAATGTGCACAGTCTGGTGAGTGTCCGCCATTGCTGTGGTTGTTGTGTTCCCCAGCACAAGGCCTCTCATTAGGCAGTGGGATAGTCCTCACTCCCCCACTCTCTAGCCTGTGTTTAAACCATCGCAGTCTGTTTTTTTTCCCATGGTCTCTGCAGACCAAGTGGAAAGCGTTCCGCCCTGTGCAAACCCACTCTGGTTTTGGTAAATGCCATGTTTTACACAAGCCAGTAGCCTACAGCATTGTGTGGCCTTTGGACTGCCTGCTTGTACACAGCACTGGTGTAGTTTCTTGTGCCAGTGTTTTCCACCGTGGTTGGTGTATTCAGGCTTTTCATCTGTTCTTGAATGGCACGCCGAATCACGGGAACGAATCCATTTTTTTAGGTCATCCTAGTCTGTTGGCCGCTCGTGGCAGTTTTTTTGTTGTTTTTTTCGTCGAGTGGGGGCGCTGTTCGAGCATCAAACTGGCCAGTGACGGGCTCCCGTTCTATGGCGGACAGATGTCCGCCATGACCATGCAGGACCGCAAGACGCGCGCCGACAACTTCAGCGAGGAGGACAAGGGCCTGCTCCTCTCGCTCATTGCCGACCACGTCAACATCTTGGAGTGCCGCAAGACGGACCACAAGAACAACTCGGCCAAGTACAAGGCCTGGGCGGCCATCTCCAGAAAGTTCCATCAGCGGGCCTCGCATCCCCGCAACTTCACTCAAATGAAGGTAACTAAAAGTAGAGTGCAACTACCGACTAGTTAACAGTGTAGTCAAAGTTGTCTTAAAGTTTTAGCCAAAGGGATGTCTAGTTTCAACTCTGACAAGAGCCGGTAGATAGTTAGCTCTAGGTTAGCTCACATCTCTACATACATGTAACTACATGTAAAATGTATTTACCTCTAAAAAGAGCTGGTAAAATAAATACTTAGCTCATATCTCTACTTTACTTTTATAACTACATGTACATGTAAAGTTACTTCTACGTTACATATTTACTTGACTTTCATCACTAGTTACCTAGAGCTGAAAAGAGCCAGTAACTAGTTAGCACGTGCCTTTTCAGAGCCATACATCATCTCAAAAGAGATGACTTACTGTACATGGTGTCACCACAAATTCCCAATCAGACCTCCCTAAAAGCACAGTCTAACATTTTGATCCTAACAGGATCTTTCTCAAAGGCAGAATGACAGGAACAAAACAAATAGGAAGGGGAGAGTAACAGGGACATGGATGTTTAATTTTCAAAACCTCCTTTTTATTCTTCATTTTTGAGCACCCCGGTTCAGTTTTGCAGTTTACAACAACACTGCATGGGTTTCAATAAGGAACACCCATCTCTAATTGAGACAGCACATGTTAATTTGCATAAATAATTTCAGCACAAACAAATGTGTAGACATTTTATATTTTAGTAGTATGCAATTTAGCAATTGTGTACAGATTATGCAATATGCATTATAGATTAAAACTTTCATCATGATTTTAAATGCTGATACTTGCACAAGTCAATTTATTGTATTGTATCTTGTTATGTAAATGTGTTGTGAGCCTTTCCTATGAATATGCTATGTATCTAGATTAACAAGCAGAAATGGATTGAACAAATTTTAATTCCACTAAAATCAGAATACTGTAGGCCATAGAAATTTAGGTTTTTTTTGTTTTGTTTTAAGAAATCTGTAACAACAACTGACAAATTCACTCAAAGTCTTTTTTTTTTTTAGTCAACCTCCCCTCTCCCAGGATTTGTGACGTCACTTGTGTACACTTGTTGATTCCGCATAGATAGATATAGATAGATATTGTGTTCATTTGATAAAAAAAGAATTCTGTAATAACACCTGAGAAATTCACTCAAACATTTTTTTTTTTTTACTCAACCTCCGCCCTTTCCCAGGATTTGTATCGTCGTTTGAAACTGAAGTCCAAAAAAGACGTGGGTACATGGCTGAAGGAATGCGCCAAGAATGGGACCAGCACTCCGCGGCCCGGCAGCAACGTGTACGAGCCGGACGACACCAGCTTCCTGGTCTTTGACATGATCAAGCCCTTCAAGGAGGACATGAATCCCGAGGATGAGGAGCAGGAGCGCATCCTGGCCGAGGCGCTGAAGAGCAGGTGAGGAGGAAGGGAAGAGGGGGGCGAGGTTCCCGAGCCTTCGACGGCTCTCGTCTTAACCTCACGGCAGAATCGCAGGGTTGAAATCCACCGCACCACCCCGACCAGCTCGGTGGCCAAGTGCTTAAGATTTCTGCACTACATGTAGGAAGCCGAAAAGTTGCTCATTCGAATCCTGTCTGATTGTTGTTGTTTTTTCCCTGCCCAGGCAATCGGGCAAAGCAATGAGCATACTGTCTAATTGACGTCGAGCAGGGCAAACCCTTGTTGAAAGGAACTCACAGCAGGGGTCTTAATATTCGCCAGACCGTGGAACCGCACTGGTCCAACTGTCTTGAATAGGCTGTAATTAGTTTGTTTGCATCTTTACTTTACTTTCATCTCTAGTTACTGTACTTCTGAAAAGAGCAGGTAAACAGTTAGCTCGCATCTTTACTTCACTTCACCGAAACATTGAGTTACCGGCTCACTCCTTCTTGAAAGAGTGGTGTCACTGCAAACCTTCCACTTGCTATTCCCACCATGCAAACCATCAAGTCTTATCCATTATGAATCCCTTTCCCTTTTCCCCCCACAATTTCTGCAGGGAGTTGACCGAAGCATCCTTCCTGAAACCGGACGACGGCGTCGTGTCGGACGACGCGGCCCCCGACAAGCGGCGAGCCTTCGGCAACGGCGAGGCCACGGACGAGGAGGAGGAGGAAGAGGAGGAGGAGGAGGAGGAGGAAGAGGCGGAGGGGAACGAGGGCAGCGTCAAGGTCAAAGAGGAGCCGGACTTTGACTACGTACCGGCCGACATCGTGGACTCGGCCTCGGACGGGCAGAGCAGCCCGGCCGAGCCTGCGCACAAGCGGCGACGGCGGCGCTCGGGCCAGGGCCCGAGCAAGCGGGGAGGCCACCACCGGGAGTCGGCCGGGGGTTACGGCAGCCGCGGCAGCGGCCGCCGGCCGTCGCGGTCGCCCAACAGCGCCTGGGAGCCGCCGCCCCAGCGTCGCCGCACCCTCCCCGCCGCCGTGGACGGCCGGCGGAGCGGCCCCGCCGCCGTCCCGCCGTTTGGCGCCGGCACCTTCACCCGGCAGCGGCGGTCCTGGTCGGACGGCGGCGGCTTCGGCCGCGAGCCGGCTGCGGCCGCGGCGGGGGGGCCCGGCGCTGACGGCGACGGCGATGCGGAGGGCGGCACCGAGGGCATGTCCGCCTACGAGGAGGCCATGTTCCGGCTAACCCAGGCTGAGCACAAGGCCAAGATGCTTGTCATGCAAACCCAGCGCAGGGCGGAGACGGCCAAGGAAGAGGCCTACAAGGTCATCTGGCAGAATGCTCAGCTGCAGCGAGACCTGCTGCAAATGCAGTACGAGAACGTTGTATAGCATGTACATGTACATGTATACAAATCGGAAAGCGTGACCTACATGTACATGTACTACATGTATATTTGCAGTATGAGAACTTTCTATCAAGTATGTAAGTGTATACGAGTCTGAAGCATGACAGTACGTGCACATTTGCAGTATGTGCACATTTGCAGTACTATAACAAGTACATACAAAGACTGCAGATGCAGTATGAGAACGTTCTGTATTACATGTAAGTGCATAATGAAGTAAGACCTACATGTGTATGTACTACAGTTGCAGTATGAGAAAGTTCTCTAAGAAGCACCTTTGAATCTGAAAGACCCAGTTCTTTGGTTGCAGTATGAGCTTGTTTTGCAAGAAGCATTGGTGACACATGCTGAAGAAAGACATTCATGTAGTACACTCGCAGCATGAAAGCATTACCTGTATGTATCAAGCACAAAGCATATGAAGGTTTGAAAATCCAACCAGTCTAACAAGCCTGGGTTTGTGATCGTGCTAGGAAACCTTTTGTATAAAACAATCATGGACACTCAACATTGTACTCAATTACTGAAAGGAAAAAGCATACTAATTCCTGTTGATTTGCTATAAATTAATTTTCACAATGACAAAAAAGCAGAGGAAAGCTATTTTCACAGAAAGACAATAGAAGATATAAAAGATACCAAGGGTTATTATTTTTCAAATGAAGCCTATATAAGACTACCAAGAAAGGGTGTTAATATTATGGTATTAAATTGATTCAATAGGTCATTGCTTATATTTCTCTTCATTGTTCCAACTTAATTTTCCGACAGATTTGCTTCCTGTGAGCGGAAAATCACAATTCTGTTCGTGTGGAGGTTTCACCCAATTCATGATTTTGTTGTGAGAACCAACTCGTTTGTGTTGTGGTCTTGTGAAGTAACAAAAAAGGCCCAAATATCTGACTGCAGAAAGGCATGTGGTCAGTGCAGTAAGTTGCCAGAAACTTACCCCGATCTCACCAATAGAGGGAGACATTGCCCACACCTGGTCGGTCATCCTCCCGCAAAGCCAGACTCAATAATGGGCTCCTTTGCAAGGTTTCTCTGGAATGTTTAGCCTCAATAAGACTTCAGACTTTGGTATCCGGGCAACCACCAACCTATCACCAGGACGATCCCGACCTCCACTCTACCCTGGTGAATGTTGGAAATGTGGTTTGTGGTGCTATTTTGTTTACTTGGGTTCAGACTGTAACCCTGCGTGCATTCATCACAAATTCCTTACTCTTCTCAATTGTAAATTCATTGGAGGGTTTATTTTTCAACAACAGCGCTTAAATTTGTACATACCATAAGGCAAGTTTGTTTTTTACATACATGTACATGTACATGTAGGCCTATATTCTTGAAGCATTTAGTTACCTTTTTACCTTTTGTGGTTAAAAACTTTGGTGATATTTTCTTTCCAGGAAACACTTTCGGTTTGTCATTTACAGAAATTAAACAGAGGTCAAGTTTGTAAAAATGTAGTCGGCTTTTTTCCTTTTCCATTCTACTGTCTTAACTGTTTTGGATATGGCATTGTTTTGTTCCGGTTCGTTTTCTCTTTTGTTACTTTTCTGAGCCACAATAAACCAAAAGCGCAGAGGTGGAATTGAGAGAGAGAGAGAGGAAGTTCTCTATATGTTTCAATTTTTCCTTGAAGTGTCCTCTAGGGTATCCTCATGCATATTCATGAATGGAGTGTGGCTGTGTTGCCGTGGAGACATCAATGCTGGGAGTGATTGGCTGGCACCTGCTGGAGGTCAAAAGGCTGGTGCCGCATGAATAATAAATGAGTCTGTGCATGCCCAGAGGCTGTGACCAGACTGCCCCTTTCCTCCCCATACATGTATGGGGATCTAAGTTACTACACATGTATGTATCATGTGCATACAGTACAATGTTATACCCCCACCCCAATGCACTAAGTGCAATACTGTGTCCTTGGTAATCCTGTCTTTTGTATATGTGTTACCCACTTAATAAGTTGGGTCTACATTGCAAGTACTCTTGTATGGCCTTCCTGTAAGAAGTCTAATTGTGGTGTTGGGTTTACATACAGTACATGTGTTAGAGTGAATAATGATAAATGCACACATTCTTGTACTGCATTTGTACATGTGTTCTGTTGGTTGCAGACTGCAGTGCTGTAGAGTCTATACACACATGTACATGTACATGTATGTTGTGTACATTCACCATACATGTACATCTGTACACATGTACTGTACATGTACGTATACATGTATGTACGGTGTGAACATGTACATTGTATACAGATCCCAACAATTTCATCTGTGCACTGTGCTGTTCCCATACAGGACAGTTTTGTGCAAAACTTACAGTACATACTCATGTAACATGTTCTGTAAGTGCCAACAACTCCTGCTAATTCAGCCAAGAATCCTTATGTGTTCGGCCAGAAAAGTTTCTAAGGGGTTAACATGCTAGAGGAACGTTTGCTGTTGCATGTTGTCATAGAGACCGTTGCTATGGAGATAATATTTCTGACTGTTGAGAGTCATAAGTGGGAGGAGATTTGGCCTTTGTTGAAATCTTTCAATCTTTCAAACTTTCCAGATTATGTGCTTGTGTGTAGGGGTCATTATAAAGTTACAAGATGACTGCTAGTGCTGACGTAGGGCTAGTACTAGTACATAGGCCTACACGTGTACTAGTACTTGTTTGTGTGTGTTGGGTGTTTTTTGGAGGGCACTGAAAAGTAGCCCATGGAAATGTTGCAAACTGCCTTTTGACTTCAATGACCAGGATGAATCTATTAAATCTCATACATTTATTACAGTGTGCATAGAGAAAATGAAAATCTGGCTTTAGTGTAAAGTATTTGCATGCGGCAAGTCTAATGGTATTCCCTGTTGTACATGTATGTCCCATTGTGCTGATGCTTTCTGTGGTCAAATGAACAAGTGGAGTGCCCACAATGTAAAGGGGTTGTGTGTACACAGGACATGTACACTGTGCTCATCAGGGCTCCAAGTAACCACGAAGTAACCCACTGTATCCACTTGGGTGTTGTTTTGTCATTCAAATGAGGCTGGCTACATCATCATGGTACCTCTGGAGCGTATCAGTCTGAAGTGTGCAGTGTGTATGGGATAATTGGCGCACAATGATGATACATGTAGGTGAGTGTGTCATGTGGGGTATCTTGCTTTAGTTCAGCCTCATTCATTCTGCACTAAAACCCTTCCCCATCCCAAACCTCTCCCTCTCTCTTACTCAGCCATGGAGTAGTCTATGTGCATATGACCTCTCATTCACCCGTGTACATGTACATGCGCTGTGTATGTACATGTACATGTACATGTATATGTGCACATTACGGTACATTGCACAGTAATCCTGTTGCAGTTTTGTGTTCAGCAGACAAGCTGTGTCTTGCATGTAGTGACAGTGCGGTACCCTGTGCGTGACCTCTCTCTCAGAAACTGGATGCAGGGCAGCGCCAGGGTCACCTCCATGGACGGATGTAGGAACGAGGATCCTTTGATAATTCATTTGAGCAGTGTGCGGCGTTTGTTAATCTCTCTCCATCCAGCGGTGGTAACGGTCACTGGCTTCATTTCTGACACGTGATCGAGATCGCCGGGGGAGCTTGTGCGAGACACAGACAGAGATGGGATTGCTTGGACTGGAGTGAGCTGATCAGAGACTTCTGGAAATTCTACAGATGAGCTGCGGGCAAAAACCCAAGGCTACATCCATCCATTGTTATTCGGGGTCTCATCAGCCTGTGAAGTTTCCCCAGAACTCCAGTTTCATCCTTGGAGGGTGAGGAACATTTATCGGCGGGTATGTGAAAACATGGGTGAAAACAAGCTGCCACGAGTTGAGTGGCGATTTTAAAGCTTGAGATTCTTTGCCTGAGGAGATCTGAAAAAAAAAACGCTGCTGACGATATCTGTAAGACCGGTTCTGTGCTCTTGAAGTTGGAGAGGAATCTGGACGATCTGATGGTTGGACAGAGGTTGTGGATGGAGGCTTTGAGAATATAGTGGCCCAAGCGTGGTGGCCAGACTGCAGAGGTTTTCGGACGATGGCGTGTTGGATGGCCACCAGCCCTTCTGAGTTGAGCATCAATTTGGAAGCTTGAGAAATTGCCAGAAGGGATCTGACAAAAACGATGCAGAAGATATCTGTAAGACTGGTTCTTAGTGTGCTCTTGAAGATGGAGAGAGGAATCCGGACAATGTTTGGAATGGCTTCGTCCTGATTACTGCTGGACCAGCGATCGTGGACGGAGGCACTGGAGTGGACATCAGATAGTGGCCCGAGAGCGTGGCCAGGTTTGGCGTGTGGAATGGCCGGCAGTCCTACTGGCCGGCCTGTCCCGTCATGACACTCCGGCTGCCAGTCATCAAACAGCAGTGGTGCTTAGAGGCTATAGACACCCACTACAAGAATTCCTTGAGCAGGGACAGGCTGAGAACGCAAAAGAGGTAACGCTTGCCGTTGGACCATTGGATAGTGGGACAGAAAAAAAATCTACGAAATTGTCGTTAGGCAAAAAAAAACCAAATAGCTCTTCCAATTACATGGCATTTCAAAATAGGGTAGGTACATGTAGGTAGGGATTTTTTTTGGGGGGGGGCAATTTTTGTTTGTGTACAATCATATGGAGGCATCTGCGATTGAATCGTGATTCAAATCCCACTAATAATCGCGTTTATTGTGTCCCAACACGCACAAAAAGTGGAGTTTGAATCGCGATTCAAATCGCGAGCCAAATTATCGCGTTTATTTGGTGTAGTGGGAACAGTCCCATTGTGTAATTCCAAATAGAATTACCCAAAGAAAAGTTGATGACAGTGCATGACACACGTTTGCACATGTAGCGTACTTGAAGTGGTTGCACTGATGAACATGCGATTAACCATTAAAATGTGCGACCTATTGTCGTGGCCAGGGCAACTGACAACATGTTGCTATGCCGATTAGAGGCAAGCTTACCACTTACCCAACCCGCGTTCGAATCCCCATTGTGTTAGGCCGTGGCGTTCACAGCGGGAGAGGTTCCACTGTATTTGAATCCAAACTCTTATGGGAGTAATGGGACTGGGCAAATATTGACTTGTAGAATTTTCAACAACTGTAGCTGTCAGGTATTTTGTGCAAACAGAACTGCAGGGGCCCCCATTGTCGCGTGTACCGTACATAGACAGATGGACTTTACATCTCTTGTATGCGCTCAGTACATGTATGCTGAGTAGATGAAGATGAGCATTGCATGTTGACATGTACTGCACACTGCACACACTATGGAGCATGAACGCAGTACTCAGTTTGTGTACCGACGTGGATTGATGACCAGTTTTTAGGCTCACTAATCAACAATGATCTACATGAACTCTTGCTGGTAACTCTACATGTAGTCACACATTGTACATGTACGTACTGTACATGTAGTATGTATGTTTGGTTGTCTTGTCAGAACATTTCTTGTTGGGCATGTGGGCTTTGATTTCATCATGGAGCTAAACACATGTGTTCTTATAGCTCCAGAGCCTCCATGATTTAATGAGGTAAACTTGTTTTGGTTTCATATGGATGACGAGATCTACATTGTACCTAGGTATTTGTAGACTACTGTAGGGGGCCTACATGTACATATTCTAGTGTGTTGACTCTCCATATATGTACTACATGTAAACGTATCTGTGAAGTTTGATATGGCATGGTTGTCTTGAACTTGTATTGGTAAACTTGTTTTGGTTATGGATGATGAGATCTAGTTCTACTGCATTTACTCACCATTTATGTACATGCACTCTACATTTTAACATGTGTCTGTGCACAATTAAATGCTAACTGCTTGCTGACTCAAAGGGCTGACTCAAAGGACCACAATCTAAAATCTCCAAAATTGAGAGGGCCTGACATTTCAATCCCAATGAGCGCCTTTCTCAAAGTTAGATTCTGCCTTGTATTTAATACCATGTAGAGCAAGGATTGGTATGTACATGTATTCTTCATTGTCTTCTCACTCTCTGAACATTGTTGTTTTCTTTTTTTCTTTTTGTTTTCTTTTTTTTCCAATAGTTCATCCAACTCGCCGTACGCTGGCCAGCAGGACGTGAGCGCCAGTGCCAGCTACAGCCAGCCGCCTGCACAGGGCAGCGACGCCAAGCCGCCGCCCCAAGCAGCAGCAGCAGCAGCAGGAGCAGCAGCAGCAGGAGCAACAGCAGGCAACGACAGCTTCCGCTCCTTGGAGAGGAAGCTGGAACGGGAACGCGAGAAGAGAACACGTGGGGAGACGCCAGCCACCAGGCTTGAGCCAAAAGGTGAATGAGAGCAGGGTACTGTGAGTTCAAAGGCATTGGGGTCAGGAGCCCACCCCCCCCCCCCCCCCCCAAAAAAAAAAAAGATTACCGGTAATTAAAAATAAATAAATAAATAAAAATCACATATCTTCTGTCGGCACCCCTACCCCAGCAAAATAATACCTGCGTCCCACTCAAAAAAATTTCAACAAATGGATTGCATTTTATTTTTTATTTGTTTACATGTACATACATACATGTACCAAGCACTCGTGGGCCCTTTTCCGAAACCCATCTTGGGAAATTAGGAATGCAGTGTACTTAACCGCTAAAAAAGAGGAATCACAGAGCAAACTACATAGGAATGCATGTTCTTCCAAACCAAAAATCAGAATCTGTTGTCAAGAGCTTGCAAAAAGTGATATGTACCCCAAAAGAGGATTGATTCCTCTAAAGTAGGAATGGTTGGCAGCTATGGAACTTTTTTTTCTCTAGAGACTGTGTGGGAAGGGGATGGGTGGTTCGAATCCCACCCCAGCCCGTCAGATCACTCGCTCCCTTCCCTTGAAAGAATCCAGTGATGATCATCTTCTCCCGGACACAGGTCTGACTTTCCGCGGCCTGGGACTGCACGTGCCGTTGGGCACCCCGGCGCACTCCGCCTCCACCACCTCCGCCTCCACCACCTCCTCCTCCTTGCTCGGCCCCGTCCGAAATACCCGCCCCCTCCCCTCGCCAGGTACGGTACGGACTTGACTGGGCCCGGCAGCAGCTGTGATCTTCTGCAGTCGAGTGGTGTGACTAACGCTTGGCACTGGCGTGGTGGATTGTTTTCCTCTTTGGGAGTTTTATTGGTGTCTTTGCAGAGTTTTTAGTTTGTCGCGACACATCGTGCTTCCTAATTACTATTGGGCATTTTTTCTTTCTCTCCTTGACAGGTGTTTTTTTTTACACATTTTTGACACATTTTTGACATTTTTGACATATTTTTTTTTTCACTAAGAAGGGCTGTTCCCACTGTACAAATAATTGCGATTCAAAAAATAGTTTCAAAAAAGTCCACACACAAAAATCGCAAAAATGTGGTTTTGCGTTTGTGGTCAAATGGTGGGTGTGTCCTTGAGGGTGGAGTACATGTCAGTCAGAGTGCAAACAGTGCATTGTGGAATTGTGGTTTTGGGTGGGTTTTTTACGGTGCGATTCATTCCAGGACTAAAGGACAGAGGACCTCCATCACCGTCACACCTCATCGGATCTACTTCAAATCCTCCGTTGCCCTTATCTTTGCCTTTGCATCCATGCAACTTACCCTGTGACCTCCCCAATTCTATGCTAGTCTATTGCTTGATATTCTAGGACTGTTGAAGGACAAGGGGACTCTCCCATCGTCGTCACACCTCATCGAATCTACATCAAATCTGCCGTTCCTCTTGTCTTTTGCTCGCTGGAATCTTCTTTTTTCCCTGTCTGTTTTACGGTAACCCAGTTTGAGAGTGGCCGGCATCATTAATGCAGTGGCTGACAGGATATATGCAGAGGGACTCATTGCCATTGTCGTGCTGGTGAAAAGAAAATTGGTTGTGATCTCATGAGTGTGACTGTGAGCAGGGTTTTCATTTGCCCCCCACCCCAAGGAGGTTGCGAATATGCTGACATTGTGAGGGAAAACAGCATTGCTCCTGCACTTAACCCTAACCCATTGAGTTTGACTGACACCAGTGTGTGTGCACAGCCGCCAGTTTTCCATGGCTACAACCTGCAGATCAGTTAATGTTTCTACACCAATGATGTTTCTTCTTTTCATTTGAATGCCAAGATAAGATTTGCATTGCTAACAATTTTTTGAAAAATTGAAGAAATGGCAAAGAAAACTTTGACTGGACCGGGATTTGAACCCGAGACCTCTGGTTTTGTGTACCAGCGCTCTTCCCATCTGAGCTATCCAGCCCTTAGATGGTGGCCTCCCAAATAGTCAACTAGTCTTTGCCGGGGTGGGGGCGCCAGTCAGAAGCAATTCAATGCCCCCCAACCAATTGTAAACCTGGCTAGAGCAGCTCAGGGATCACACAAAAGTGGAAACAGCTTTTTCAATTCATTCTTCATTTCAATTTTGAAAAATGACGAAGAAAATCTGACTATACCATGGTTCAAGTGCCGGTACGTTAAGTCAGAGGTCTCGGGTTGAAGTCCCGGTCCAGTCAATTTTCCTCTGCCATTAAGATAGATTGTCTAAGGTTGTCCAGTAAACACTAGATATTGGACAAAGCATTGATCATACGGTGTGTATAGTTGTATGCGGAATGATAGTGGCACAAAAGGCACACTATACCGTAAGTATGTACCAAGTAAACCCCCATGCAACACAAACACACTTGTATTTTCGTGGCTTTACAGATGGTACATGTATTTCGTTCTCCCCTTTACAACTTCACACCCACGAACAGTCTTGCCTGAAGAGACAGCACCAGCCTCCATGGACATCCGGCGGAACGGCTACCGGCTGTCCAGCAACGGCCGTAGCCCCGGCGGCGCGGCCGGCCTGGGCCGCCCCGACCAGCCGCCCCCATCGGCCGCCCCCTCTTCGGTCACCTCCACAGCGCCCGCCGTTGCCGCCAGCCTAGGCGGCAACGGCGGCGGCTTTCGGACCACGTCCAACCGGGACGCCCTGGCCAGCATGGGCAGCCTGACGGTGGCCTCCACCCCGTCCTCGGCCGCCCTGCGCGGCCGCAGCATCGGCTTCGGCAGCCGGGAGGCCGGGGCCAGCCTCCGCTCGCCCACGCAGCGGGGCAAAGTCCGCGGCGGGACCGTCATGCCGCTAGCGGTCGGCGACAAGGCCAAAAGTGAGTCCGACCAACTCCCCTCCCCCCCCCACTTATTGTGCCAGATTTGACTCTGCCATGCTTGGCAGAAAGTCTGCCTTTGAGAAAGATCCTGCTAGGATCGAAACCTCAGGCCCACGACATTCTGTGGAGATTATTACTCAGAAAAACTCTCCCCTTTTCCCTCTCAGATGTTCACTAATGTTGGCCAATGCATTGCAAACTCTGGGAGGGGCACTATTTGAAATTGCACTTTATACTGCAAAAGGTTTGGCAGAAAGACTGCCTTCGAGAAAGATCCTGCTAGGATTGAAACATCAGGCCAACAAATTTTTTTAGAAATTATAAATTATAAACTTTGCCCTTTTTCCTCTCAGATGTCCGCTACTCCTTCCTGGACCCAGTCCCCAGTGCCTCACCCTCCTTCCAGCAGAGACTGTCTGAACTGGCCGCTTTAGAGAGCGACACGATCCGCTACGAAAGGACTAAACGGATCAAGAAACGATCCAAGCAGGAGAGCCAATGACAGCGAGGCGTTGCCAAGGGTGCAGGGTACCGATGACGGATCGGCGAGGCTGTATTCAAAGCATTGGCAGTCTACCAGTGATGACGGCAACCAGTGACGAAGTCTGCTAAATATTGCTTTACATCTACTGCTGATGGCGCCTACCAGTGATTAAGTCTACCGGTGATGGCATCTACTGGTGATTATGTCAACCAGTGATGTCGTTTACCAGTGATGTCGTCTACCAGTGACAGTGTCTACAAGTTATGACATCTACTGTACCGGTACCAAAGATGACGTCTACCAATGATGGCATCTACTGGTAATTATGTCTACCAGTGATGCCGTCTACCAGTGATAGTGTCTACTAGTTATGACATCTACCAAGTATGACGTCTACCAGTGATAATGTCTACCAGTGATGACGTCTACCAGTGATGATGTCTACCAGTGATGACGTCTACCAGTGATGATGTCTACTGGTGATGGCGTCTACCCAGGACACCGGCTAACTGTGAAGACATCTACTAGCCAACAGCTCTTTTGAGTTAACAGGATGAGATAATGGGCTAAGATTGGACAATCCATTGTATACTGTGGTGCTTTACTATATTTCTCAATAGTGTGCTCCGGACATTGGCAGTATGTGCCCAGGGTGAAGTGATGGAATCTCTCGTATTGAGTCATCTGCATCTTTAATTGATGAGTGGTGATGATGGGAGGTAGTGTAAATCAGTGCTAGCTTCAGTTTGTGCGGACACCAGACTGCTGCTTGACTTGAAGAGGCAACACCGCCCTCTGGAGGTGGTGCACAGACTATTCCAAATCTTCCCCGGCTCGTGCGTGTGTACTGCACCAACTCCACTCCTGCTAACCAGGCAGTGGGTGGGAGTGTGGCTGCCGCAAGAAATCCACTCTGCTTCAGCTGGGTGAAAAGTGCTCTGACTAACCCAGCCCATGTTATAACAGCTTGGGTCCTTGAGCAAGGCATTATAGCTACAAGCTACAACCATTTCCACCCTTACTAACCAGCCACTCACGGCAAGTTTCATTGCTCCAAATGGACGTCAAGAGTCACTCTTAACCAGAAAAGTCTGCACTTCTATGTTTCTAAACAATTAGAAGCACCCAAAATTACCGGCCCAGTTCTAATTGATTGAAAAATTGGCAAAGAAAATTGTGACTGGACCGGGATTTGAACCCGAGGCCTCAGGATTAACCTACCAGTGCTCTTCCATCTGAGCTATCCAGCCCTTAGATGGTGGCCTTCCCTAATAGTCAACTAGTCTTTGTCGGGGTGGGGGTACCAGTCAGAAGCAATTCAACCATCAACTGCTGTATATCACATCACATCCCCGCTTTCATTCAGATGAATTGAAATGAAACAAAAAGGCAATCTCTTTTAAGAATTCTATTTGACTCTTTGGGAAGGCCACCATCTAAGAGGGCTGGATGGCTCAGATGATAAGAGCGCTGGTACACAAAACCAGAGGTCTCAGGTTCAAGTCCCGGTCCAGTCAACGTTTCCTTTGCCATTTTTTCAAAAATTTGTTACGGTGTGCTAAAATATGAACTGATGGCTAGGCCTACATATCTTGAAGGAAAAAACAAAACTGAAATATTCCCCTGGAATCCCAAGCAATTATGGAACTCCTCCTTTTTGTTTCTTTGTTGTATCCTGCCCCAGACTTTTCAAGCATTTCCTCCCAAGCGCTAGAAGAATCTTTCATGAATTTCTCGCCGTACGGTTTATTTTACATCGAGACTTCCAGGCCAAGATTTATGGACGGATTTCATTCAATGAATAAATGAATGACGACGAAACGTTTGTCTAAAAACGGAAATGTGCAGTCTGTGTAATAGTGGGGTTGTTGGCGGGCACTATGGCCGTTTTCGAGATGAAAGGCTTAGGCTCGGGCTCAGGCTTTGTCTCCCTCTGACAAAACCTGAAAATCCGGGTTGTGGTTTGTTTCCGAATTTGAAGGTTTGTTGGCTTGATATGTACACTACAGGGTATTCCCCTAGAAACTGGGGCCAAACTCTTTTTAGATGCTTGTGATATTTTAAGATGAAAACAATCGAAACCTAGACCTGAGCCTAAGCCTTCATTTCGAAAAAGTATTATAAGTATAACTCTGATCATGGCTGATCATGGAGGAAGGAAAATCCTTCCTCCATGCTCTGATTTACTTCTGCAGTGAGGGTCCTGAACGGAGTGGCGTTATAGCGCCCTCTACTGCTCGTTCTTAGCCATCCGCCCCCAAATGGCCCGTACCGACGAAGTGAGTCAGGGAGCTATATTAACGTTTTTTTTATTAATATCATCACCGAGTGACCTCATAAAAAACACATGTCGGTCCAGGGCTGGATTGTCAGAGCTGGATCCGCCCCCTTTCAGCAATTGGTGACTAGAGACATTCTCCCAATCCTCTCCCAATCCCCTCCCTATCCTTACCCTCCCTCCTGCCCTGCCCTGCCCATCAAAGGTCACCCGTCTGTCGTCGGTTAATGGACCGAGGTGTCCATTGCAGGTTTGTGGGTCCCTGCTCAGGTACAGGTGCGATGTCAAAGAATACAGGGCTGGGGAGGGTCTGGGAGATTGCAAAAAGGGGGAAGGGAAAGGGCCGATGTGACATAACACATTAGTCACCGCCACTTAACGGACGTCCCTTGATCGCTGCTGAAAGGAACACATCAAAGTCCATTAGCGTCCAGCACTCCCCCTCCCCCCCCCAAAAAAAAAATGGTGGCTCAATTTTGTAACCCCATTATCCATATGGCCGGTATCAAAACTGCAGACATAATTTCCTTCAGCCTTGTGGCGATCGTGACAGTTGCACCTGGATATCCCCATTTTAATTTTTTAAAGGGGCGGGGGGGTAATTTCAGGGTCAGTTTTTCAAGAGCTGCCGGAAAGGCAAAAGCTAGTACATGTTGTATTTGCAAAGTGCTTCCCTTGATTGAAGCCCCTACACAATATTGGTAAGATCGAAAAACAGAAATGTTCACAGATTTACATGAATTATTCACAGATTTACATACAGTTTGAAGATGGTTATAGTAGAAACCTCTCACTGAACTACCTTAAATGTTGTATTTTGGGAGAAGCGAGTAAAAGAAATGGTTTACGTCTCACCGAGATCTAAACTATTTTTCGTAACAGTACGGCGTTGAATGCTGCATTTTCGCGAAACAAATGGAGCGGTTTTCACTATTTTCTCGAGACTCGGTTGGCGGATTGAGCTGAAATTTTCACAGGTGTGCTATTTCATGCATATGTTGGATCAGGCAACGTATGGATGCTATTCTTTGACCTCGACCAATGTTGTGTAGGGGCTTTAAAACCGGAATGCCGATCAAAAAAATGAGTGATGGCTTCAGAGAATGGGGACAAATGACGCAAGTGAGTCAAAACCGCTCGTCAGCATCTGTTGCAACAAAAGTTGCAGCAGCTATAACGGCAGCAGTGATAGCAACATCGGCAGCAGCAGCAGCGGCCAGCACCCACATGGGTGGCACCTTCATCAGCACCTGGTTTCAAGGCCCTGTACAACATTGGTAAAGGTCAAAAGATTGCCAGTCTGTGTGTTAAACCATCAACAACAAAAATACTGCGAAGGTACTGATACGACAAGAGCAGCAGCAGAAAACGCCTGCAGCAACAACGATGGCATCGGTAACAGCAGCAGGAGCGGCAGCGATGCAACTGAACTCCACCACCAAAGTATTCGTCGGCCGTCCCTGAATCTCCACCTCCCCGGGGAGATAATGCCCATCAGTGCCGGCCTGACGAATGTCCTGTCCCCCCCCCCCACCCCTATCTTGTTTGCCTCGGAGTAGACAATTGCCGTACCTGCGGTTACCCTCCCCCCCAAACCCCCTTACCCCCTCCCCCTTACCCCTGCACCCCCCTCCCTCCCCTTCCTCCCAGCCACAACTAGATCAACTGCAGCCCTGTGGTCGTCCCTGGCCTTGACGTCACGCGGTCACGTGTCTTAGGACGGAGTTGTTTGCTCAAGTTCTTCTTCCCACCCCCTCATTCGCCCATCCTTTCGTCTTGGCAACTGACTCCACCCCAACCCCCATCCTGATGACTTTTCTCTGAGAACTACACCTGTAGATGTATCTCTCCCAAGGTCGTCGCTAAGCCGACCTTCTCCCGAGTCCTTACAAACAAGAAACCCGCAACACTCTTTCCTAATCGCAGAAGAGTGCAGGACTTTATGAAGTAAGCTTTCTTTCTCCCTCCACCAAGAACCCCATAACCTGCCCCCATGCATACCCCTATCTCTCCCTGTCCCTCTCACTCTCTCTCCCTCTTCCCAACCCATTCCCTCTACCACAACTTCTCCCCAACCCCTCTTCCTCTCCCTCTCCCTCTCCCTCTCCATCTCCCTCTTTCTCTCCCTCTCCCTCTCCCTCTCCCTCTCCCTCTCCCTCTCCCTCTCCCTCTCCCTCTCCCTCTCCCTCTCCCTCTCCCTCTCCCTCTCCCCCTCTCTCTCCCTCTCCCTCTCACTCTCCCTCTCCCCACCTCAGCTCCCTCTCCCTCTCCGCAACCCATCCCCCTCTCTCTCTCCCTTCCCCTCTCCCAAATCCATCACCCTCTCACCAACCCACCACCCTCTCTCTCTCCCCCTACTCCTCCCTCTCCCTTTCCCTCTCCCTCTCCCTCTCCCTCTCCCTCTCCCTCTCCCTCTCCCTCTCCCTCTCCCTCTCCCTCTCCCTCTCCCTCTCCCTCTCCCTCTCCCTCTCCCTCTCCCTCTCCCTCTCCCTCTCCCTCTCCCTCTCCCTCTCCCTCTCCCTCTCCCTCTCCCTCTCCCTCTCCCTCTCCCTCTCCCTCTCCCTCTCCCTCTCCCTCTCCCTCTCCCTCTCTCCCTCTCCCTCTCCCTCTCCCTCTCCTATATCCCCTCTCCCTCTCCTATATCCCCCCTCCCCAACCCATCCCCAACTCCTTACGAATTTGACCTGACACGGTGCACGCGGGCGGAGGAAGAAGTCATTACAGTGGGGCTTTGTCAGTCGGGTGAGGGGGGGGGGGCGGGAGATCCCAAAAGCCGCCGACGAGACAAACTTCACACATCACAGAATAATGTTCTCATATTTAGTCACGTCTTAAATTAACCCTTGGTTCTCCTTCCCCGCCTAACCTATTACCGTCTTGTCCTTGTGACTCGATAAACGCAGTCATTTCATTGCTTTTTCCTCGCTGTTACAATGTAGTTCTACATCGGTTCTACTTCTTCTGTCATGTCCATCATCCCCGAACTAGGTCAGGGCCCGTTTCCAAAACCCGGCTCCAGTCAGGGTCTGGCTTTGTCTTTCTTTCTTTCGTCCATGTTCAAGTACAAGGCATGAAAACGGGAGGCCTTTGGCTTTTCTTTTTTTAATGTTACGCTGCATTTTGAAAAAGAATCCGAAGCTTCAGCTGCAACAAAGAACTCCAAGCTTTTTGGATGACAGAGACGAAGCCGGAGCCGAAGCCAGAGCCGGGTTTTGGGGGAAAGGGCCACATAATGTTTGGCCAGGCTCGTGCATAGTGAAGAGCCTTCTCCGTGGCCAGATCTTCCAGGCTTCGATTCGTGTTCAAGAAGTGGGCATCTCAGTAAGGTGTTGCATGGTCTGCCCTGGGGTCCCGCATTCACAGACTTTATCTGCTGCGAAGTTAGATAATGATTGTTTAAATACTAAGTGGAAGGTTTGCGGTGAAATGTACCATGTATCTCTCCTCTTTCAAGAAGTCTGGCTCTGAAAAGAGCTGGTAACTCAACGTTTCGGGTATAGTGTGCTGACGAGTACACACTACCCGAAACGTTGAGTTACCGGCTCTTTTCAGAGCCACACTTCTTGAAAGAGCAGAGATACATGGTATCACCGCAGACCTTCCACTTACATCTGCTGCGTCAGCATAGCCCAATTGACTCAAGTTGGTTTCGCTGCGAGTCTGTTGAGGGACTTCCACAGCTTCCATTCATATTCATGGTCATTTGCTAGTTGTTCATTTTTGTCGGGATTGGCCTCATTCTGACTAAACCTGAAACAAATCCAGGTTAGGGTTTGTTTCCGAATTTGAAGATTTGCTGGCTTAATAAGTACAGAGCATTCACTAGGAAACAGGGGGCCAAACGCTTGTTTCTAGATGCCTGTGATATCATTACGAGTAAGATAAATATGAGCAAAGCCTAAGCCTTCACTTCGTATAAAACGGCCATAACAGTGAGTTTCTTCCGATACCGTAAGGACCCGTATCACCAAGAGGCATATTTCGATGAAGCATTGTTCGCCTATTACCGTCCTGTGCTCTCGAAGAACTGTCAAACTTGTTTTTGGAGAAGGGCGAGTGAGTGGAAAGTTTCTTCGCTTCCCCGAACCACTTCCTGTTTTTATCCGACTGTAGAGGCTGTGGTCAGTTGGGGGGTTATTTTGGTCTTAGGTAGAACCGGCCTCCATCTCTCTCGGGACGGGAGTATTTTGGGGTCCCAGCCCTGCCAATAATTATTGTCGAGTTTAGATTATTCCCCCGTGCGCCGTGAGTCATTCAGTCATGTTCCCGAGGACTGCACTCTATTTTTGCTCCTTTCTAATCAGCGTCAGCATCGTCCTCTTGTCTTATTTTTAGGGCACGTATCTGTGCCAAAATAGGAAGTGGCTCCTTTTAAGGTTCAACCATCTTGCTTTCCCTTCCATTCAAAGCAGTGTACGGCCGTTTTCGACAAATGAAGGCTTAAGCTCGGACTCAGGCTTCGTCTCTGTCTGACAATACCTGAAAATCCAGGCTGTGGTTTGTTTCCAAAATTGAAGGTTTGTTGGCTTGATATGTAAGGGTAATTCCCAAGAAACTGGGGCCAAACTCTTGTTTGTAGATGCCTGTGATATTATAACGAGTATTACATAAAATTCAATATTGACCGAAGCCTAAGCCCGAGCCTTATTCAAGGTGAAGCCTTCATTTCGAAAACGGCCTACGTCAAAACGGAGTCTTCGGAGGCTGCATAGTCTGGTGCCTATTTCAGTGATGTGAAAAGCGGTGCTGTTTACAGGCAAGCATGCGGGAAGTTGACAAAGATGGCCGCCGCGGAGCGATTCTCGAAAGTTGGTCTGACGTTGGGGGCGCTGTCGCCAACTAGCACACCTGAAACCATCTCAGTCTCCCTTGTTGAGTGTACACCTCTTTCATTGATATCAGCACAATAAATCGGCAGCAATTCATTCATTTATCACAGGTCCCCACGGCCACCTCACTCCTGGATCGACCCCCTCGTCACTCACAGGATCGACATGCCCCAAAAAAGTGGCAATGTATCTTGCTCAAGGACACAAGATGCGCAACAATCGCGCCTCATCAACCCGAATCTCAAAAGCCGTAGATCTAACACAAGCCCCTGGACAATTTTAGGCTTGTTTTATAGGCCAAGGGCTCGTTGGCATAAATTCCAAGCCATCCCTCAGTCGCGATACGGAAGCTCCTCGCTCGCCGAAGAAGCTATTTTCGGTTCGAGTCCACGTGTACGCCGAGTAGCGAGCGCGTGACGCCCGCCACGCCCACCGTCCCGAGGCCTCAATCCACGGCGGGCTGTCAGTTCGAGCGCGCGCCTCGTGCAGAGCCCTCCTCGATGACTCGACCCTCTGCCCATAGGCCAGGCAAGTCTCTATTATTACCCCCCCCCCCTTCCCTCCCTCTTCCCTCCCATCCAGGGGAAGTCCCTGTCACACGCGGGCCTGTCATGCCTCCGCGTGACTCATCCACCATGGGGGTGACCTCACCGTCGTCTGACTGTCAGTCAGTGGGCCGCTCTCCCGTCCGTCTCCCCGTCTCGATTTGAAGTCGAGCTCGTGGGGGCTGCTCGTCTACTGTCTGCAAGCCAGACAGGCAAGGAAGGCAAGCAGATCTGCCCTTGAGGCTAAAGAAGTATATTAAAGGGACTCCCATCGTCGAACTTATACTGCGTCTATTTTGGGAGTAAACTACGATGTGCAAAGGACTAGAATCCCGCACACATTTGTATCGCTCATTAAAGGGCCAATACAACACTGGGAAGATCGGAACTATTGGAACGAGTATGAATGACAAACGTTGCGAGTACCTAAAGGGATGATACAACATTGGTCGAGGTCAGAGAATAGCATCCATACGTTGTCTGATCCAACATATGCATGAAATATCAAACATGTGAAAATTTCAGCTCAATCCGCCAACCGAGTCTCGAGAAAATAGTGAAAAACCGCTTCATTTGTTTCGCAAAAATATACAGCATTCAATGTACTGTTGCGAAAAATAGTCTCGGGGTGAGACGTCAATTGTTTCTTTACCGTTTTCTCCCCAAAAAATAGCATTTCAGACAGGAAAATTTCAGTACGAGCTTTCAACTATACCCATCTTCAAACTGTATAAGTTTCATGTAAATCTGTGCACGTGTTGTGTAGGGGATTTATACGCCTCTATGAAAAGCTTGTCCCTGCTTGAGCTTTGATTGCAAGATTACATCGACCCTAGTTCAATATCACTCCGCCCCAGGTAAGCCGGTCTCGCGGTCACTTCAATTCCAAGAAAAATTACGACATTCTGGGGACCAGCTGCGGTCAGGTTTTGGCGCCACGTGGCCCGTTTTTTTTTCTTTTCATATGGTCAATATTGAATTTCCTCGTGACCTCATGGGTGAATAGCGCCCTCGTTGTGTCAGCAATTAGGCAGGAAATTGGAGGGCTGCGTCTTCTCCAGGTGGGGCGCGGATGCCTTGGCGTTTCTCCAGGGTCTGTTAATAGCCACGAAAAAAACCCGGATACAGGCTCTCGGGACCATTTGTGTCAATAGAGGGCGCTGTCCCTCCGCGGTCAAAGGTCACTGATATGAAGTCACTGGATTCTTTCATCTTTTGGCTTATGCAAAGCTGATACGAAAAGTTTTTTTTCTTCTTCGATGGATTAACCTAACAAATCTAGTTACTGTAATTCTCATGGAGTGATTTACGAAGGGGAATTGAAGTATTTCGCATAATTTTATTTCTGGAGATGAGTAGGTCTATGGAGTGGACGTTCAAGTACGATAGGTGCCCTTGGTCTACGCCGGTCAGCCCCTGGTCGCTTCCCCCTCCTCCTCCCTCACTCAAACCGTGCTCTAACGTACCAAGTGTGAAAGCAGGGTAAGTTGTGTTTTAGGGTAGCCCGAGTCTGCCCTGCGAAGCTACTCAAAATGCATCGAGAGACCGTTAGCATAATACTTTTGTCAGTGGCAGTAGGGCGCCATCTTGCAGCTCCTTATGAAGCATGGATTCTAGGGGCGTATGGAAGCTGATACAAGTAAACTATGGTTGTCTTTGCATCATTGCTAGGAACGCGCCACTGCTGGGCATTGGCTCTGGAGTGGTAAGATGGCGGCCGTCGGTGCCTTCAGTCCATTCAGTCCTGTCTGGAGTCACTAAGATAGTGAGTATAGGTTTCTACGTTTCTACCTCCATGGTGCGTTCGATAAGGACATAACTTTAACTTGTCCGGCGTGAAAGCAGGATCAGTGAGGTGGGTAAACCGGGTGTACTAGGGGAATTAACGCTAATCGAACACCCACCGCATAATGTGAGGCTTGAGGTCCCTCAATGCATGCCCAATACTACTAGAACCTAGATCCAACATGTCAGCCATCGCCTTAGCCTATACTATAGCCTATAATATAGGTGAGGCATGGACGAGGGGGTGACACCACCCCATGCGTCCATCTGTGACGACAGGCGGGGAAAGTACAAGGCTACTCGCTCATCATCACCGCTAGCCAAGGTCTCGGGAGCTTCGGGAGGTAAGCCCTGATCCGCCATGCCCGCTCCCTCCCTGCCAAGCCCCCCCCCCCTCCAAAAAAAAAGTCGAATCAGCTGTTTCTGTCGAGTTATGACTACCAGACGCCACCGTTATGCCGCTCGGATTACGGGCGTCAGCTGCTGTGGGACAGTGAGCGAGGGCAGGTCCGACTGTGCTTGGACCGCGGACTGACGGCTGGCGAACTCTGACGGGTCGCCGGGGCCGGGGCCGCCAGAGACCGCGTCCCTTTCACCCCGAAGGGGTCGATCCCCGTATTATAGTCGAATAGGATATCCGGTCCCACGTGTACAGCGCGCAGCGGACTCTGCCAAGACGATGCCGCTTTCTATACCGTGTCTGCACCGGCCGGACGTTCTGGTTACTGGCCGTGATCTTGTAGGTTTCCGGAGATTATATGACTTTGTGTGTGTGGTGGGGAGAGGGGGGGGGGGGGGGGTTGGTGGTTGTCCGACAAATCCCGGTGAAGGTCCGTACATTGAGCTGACCAGTGAGAAGGTTGGCTTCACCATGTAGGTAGAATTCTAAGGGTGGAGCGCACAAAATAACTCCATCCAAGATGGCCCCGCCGAGCTGATTATCATAAAGTGTGGACCCACAACTTTTTAATCAGGGGTCTTTGGAGACGAATTTACTGATACATTGCAGAATAAGTGAAGCTTAAGACAACCTGTGGGTTCACTCTTCAATTCGGTATGTAATTTGGACCATATCTGGCTTTAAATGTGACCCTGTTTGGCTGTAGAAGTGGAGGGTCCATCCCAAGATCCTTGCAGAAATTCGGCTTGGACGGCTACACATTTTGGGGGTATTTTTTTCTGGGTATTAATTAGCTAACTTAATTGGTTAAGGGCACTAAAATTGAAATTAATCTGAGAGATGAAGGTCCAAACTAGAATTGTCTTTAAACTAGAAGATCTGAGAGATTTTTTGGTGTGGGATAATTGGCTTTGAAAGTGAGTGTTTTTGTACAGTGTTCAATGGGAGCTCGATTTAGTGTTATGCACCCCTAACTCCATGGTTTCACGAAGCCTCATGATGCACCGTACGCTGGATAGCCTGTTGTAAGTTGCGATAGGCCGTGCGGTCTGTCGTATAAGTTACGACGAGTTTGATGAAATCGATCATAGACCGTTTACGAAACGAAGGCTTAGGCTCGGGCTTCGGCTTCGGTCCTATTCATCTTACCCGTTATAATATCACAAGCGTTTGGCCCCAGTTTCTTGCTGAATACCCCGGTACGATGTGCCTACCGAGCCAAGAAACCTTCAAAATTCGGAAACGAACCACAACCTGGATTTTCAGGTTTTGTCAGACGGAGACGAAGCCTGAGCCTATTTCGTAAACGGCCACAATAGACTTAGCTGTTGATGGTGCAGTGCATTGAAACACCCATTACATTTTGCGGCACAAAATGGCCGCGGTACTCGCGTTGCGTGCACATGCAGTAAATACTGCGGGTTGAGCAAGTAGCGATGAACGAGTCATAATTATTGCCCTCGTCCGTTCCATCATTTTCAGACCTGTCAGGTCGCTATTTCTACCCCAATAACAAGATCTGGAAGTGTGAGAACGGCAGAAGGAGCCCCATTACCGATTGTGGTTAACGACTTTGTTGAGCCAATGACGTTTCCCAATGCTGGGGTATTTCTTTTAGAGTCTAGTCCTCCATCTTTGTAAATGAGATATGAAGACAGTCGGCGTTAACAACACCTCCACAAAAAAACTGAATAGGCCTTAAGACTCAGACCTGGGATGAGTTGAAAAGATTAGACTTCATAATGCCACCTGACAACCTTAGGAAGTTGTTTACTTCGTGCTGTTTGGATGTCAGTGAATCATAAATTAATTTAACACCGACGGCGGGTGAAAAAAAACATGATTCACTTGTCAACGCGCGTCATCGATAATGCAGATTAATCCCCGAGGCTGTGGCGCCCTCTACGTGGTAATCGTGACATGCCGATAGCTTTGCGGGGGATTTCCGCTCGCTCACGCCCTCTGGCGGGTGGGACAAACAAACGTCGTGTTACCACTCCGGGGCGCGTGGACGGAAATGAGATAATCCGCGGTTATGTCAGGGGTACCTGACTGAAATGAGATGAGGCAGTGGCCGAGTGTGTGTGTGTGTGTGTGACTTTGTGCAGGGACGAACCAAAACCTAGTCTTGCCTTAAAGTTTTCTTTGCCAATTTTTCAACTCGTTCAAAAGTTGCCAGTCAGTTTTTCCTTCGTTTTGTTTGACTTGAATTCAAAAAAGAAAACTGCATCAACCTTGTGTGATCCCTGAGCTGCTGTGGCCAGGTTAATTTACAACAATTGATTGTTTGTATCTTAATGGAAAGCGGTTTGTGATCCCTGGAGATACCATGGTAGTTAATGGTTGAATTGCTTCTGACTGGTACCGGCCCCCACCCCGGTAATTCTTAAAAGTTAGAGGGCCTGACGTTTCGATCCTAGCAGGACCTTTCTCAAAGGCTATTAAACTAAATTAATTTTGGACTATTTTTGGAAGGCCACCATCTATAGGGCTGGATAGTTTAGTTAGGAGAGCGCTGGTAAGTTAACCAGGGGTCTCAGGTTCAACTTCCGGTCCAGTCAAAGTTTTCTTTGACAATTTTTCAACCTATTCGTTCTCCTTTACGAACTAAAAATGCTCAGTAAGGTTGTCAAATGAAAACGAGCCATTCTTACATCAAAATTTAATCAGTGTGGACGAAAGACTGAATTGCTTGTAGGGTTGTAGATTCTAATAGATAGAACGAAGAGCTCTATTCAGTTGGCTGAAACCCAGTTCACAGATCAGCATTCGTTTAATCGGAGTCAACGTCTGAGTTGATCATAGTCCCATTCATTAATTTTCACCTGTACCGAAAAAAATTATGACACCACTAATGTCTCACTTCCTTTGTTGGCCGCTAGGGGGCGCTGTACTTTATTTCGCTCGACTCGAATTCCACGCACGCTCGCGCAACCGACTGACGTCGTGCAGTGTACTTTGACAGATGTTTGAAGTGAGCTTGCTCTTTCGAAACGAATGAGTTGCAGAATAAACCGCGCATTCATGTTCATCGGTTTCCCGTGTAACATGAACCGAAAGAGCAGGAATACTCGAGACGCGTGACACATGGTAATCGCATTCCATTTCCGAAACATTGAGTTATGTATAAACATCCCCAGTTTTCTTTCATAATCTTTCAACGCGTGACACATTGTTATCACTTTCCGTTTCCGAAACATTGAGTTTTGTATATAATATATACAAAACTCAATGTTTATATTGTAAATGTAATGTAAATATATATTATATCCCCATTTTTCTCTCATTATATTTTTTAATCTGCTTCTCCTTCTTCCCTTTCCCCTTCCCATCCTCCTCCTCCTCCTCCTCCTCCTTCTCCTTCTCCTTCTCCTCCTCCTTCTCATTCTCCTCCTCCTTCTCGTCCTCCTCCTTCTCCTTTACGTCCTCCCCTTCTCCCCCTCCTTCTCCTCTTCCTCTTTCTCGTCTTCCCCTTCTCCTCATTCGCCTTATACTTCGCCTTTTCCCCCTCCTCCTTCGCCTTCTCCTCCTTCTACCCTCCTCCTTTTCGTCCTCCTCCTTCTTCTCGTCCTCCCCTTCTCCTTCTTCCCCTTCTCCTTCTCCTCCTTCTCCTCTTCTCCTCCTCCTTCTCCTTCTCCTTCTCCTTCTCCTCTTCCTTCTCCTTCTCCTTCTCCTTCTCCTCCTCCTTCTCCTTCTCCTCCTCCTCCTCCTTCTCCTCCTCCTCCTTCTCCTTTTCCTTATTTTCCTTCGTTTTCCACCCCCTCCTCCGATCCCCTCCCGGTTGACCTTTGGGCTCAAAGTGGGGCAGTTTAGCTCGCTGGATGTACACCAACTGAACCAGCCCGCCCTATTAATAGCCATGATGCACGGTGAGCAATAGGCCACAACCAGCTTTTGCTAACAAGTCCTGCACATTGATCTTTTGACAGTTTGTTGGCTAAGTGCGGAATACTCTTCACCAAGACACCGGTGTCAAACGCTTGTTTCTAGATGCCTGTGGCATTAAAACAGGTAACAGAAATGCGACCGAAGCATAAACCCAAGTCTTTGCCTTCATTTCGGAAGTTCACTCTATGGTCGTTTACGAAACAAAGGCTTAGGCTTAGGCTTATGGCTTCGGTCATATTATCTCTTGGCCGTTATAATGTTACAGACATAATTATATAAACAAGCGTTTGGCCCCAGTTTCTTAGTGAATACTCCGTGCATTGGATATCAAGCCGACAAACCTTCAGATTCGGCGACAAACCACAACCTGGATTTTCAGGTTTCGTCAGACGGAGACGAAGCCTGAGCCCGAACCTGATTCGTGGATTCGTAAAGGCCCCATGAAAATGGCGGGACGATGCAGACGGGCAATCAAATGTGTACCTAGACTGGTCACCAGTCCCCGCAGTTTGCAGTGGCGCGCCTTATGGTGACGGCGGCGTAGTGGATGAGCAATGCTCCAGACAAAACAGTGGACCGTGATGGACTCTCGAGTCTCGGCAGTCTGTCAGAGCCGATTCCAAGCCTACCCTAGCACATCGCTGGACTCGTTCCAAGTGCTACAAGGCCATGGCCTACAGTACCAGAAATCGGTTCCGAAACCGATTCAAAAACATAAATACAATAAAAACAGAACTGTATTCGAAACAGTCAAATTATTGTATTTTCACTTCCCTGTCAGAACATTTTGCTCACAATAAATGCACAGGGTGGGGTCCACTACGGCAACATGGAATTGTTAATGGACCGCACTGGTACGAGACACAGAAACGTGGTTTAATAAAAAAAAGAACCCGCACGTGGCAGCAGCGGGAATACCCGGATATAATTATGAACGATATGATTGTCAATCGTTACGTGCCAATTTGCCGTTTGGTGTCGTCGTCTTGTCCCCGCCGCCTCCCTCGCCCAACCCCCGACACGCGTTTCCGCCTGCGCTCCGATTCCCGTCACCAGTCTGTACCTATGGGCCTATCCCGTGCAGGAAACTATCACAGGCTATTGCGATGCTCTTCGTGACAGACAATAAGTCATACCAATCCCGTTCGTCTGGTATCAACAAAGCTCTCTCCCTCTGCATTCGTAATGTCCTGACATAATCAGTCACTTTGGTTTGGTTCACTGCAGTCATCCTGGTGGGTTTTTTTCTTCTTCTAACGGGGCATTATTACCGTACTGAGCGGAAATACAGCGATTGCACGACCACTGTTTACATGCCATCACGTGACTTATAGAGCCGGGTATATTTTCATCTCATTTGGCACAGATCAGCAATGGAAATGTATAAAGAAGAATGTGGAAAATATGATAGTCTTCTAAGAAATTATTCTTCTAAGAAATTAGGAAGAAATTATTCTTCTAAGAAATTATTCTTCTAAGAAATTATTCTTCTGAGAAATTATTCTTCTAAGAAATTATTCTTCTAAGAAATAATTCTTCTAAGAAATTATTCTTCTAAGAAATTATTCTTCTAAGAAATTATTCTTCTGAGAAATTATTCTTCTAGGAAATTATTCTTCTAAGAAATTATTCTTCTAAGAAATTATTCTTCTAAGAAATTATTTTTCTAAGAAATTATTGTTCTAAGAAATTATTGTTCTAAGAAATTATTCTTCTAAGAAATTATTCTTCTAAGAAATTATTCTTCTAAGAAATTATTCTTCTAAGAAATTATTCTTCTAAGAAATTATTCTTCTAAGAAATTATTTTTCTAAGAAATTATTGGTCTAAGAAATTATTCTTCTAAGAAATTATTCTTCTAAGAAATTATTCTTCTAAGAAATTATTCTTCTAAGAAATTATTCTTCTAAGAAATTATTCTTCTAAGAAAATTTAATTATTCTTCTAAGAAAATTTAATTATTCTTCTAAGAAATTATTCTTCTAAGAAAATTAAATTATTTTTCTAAGAAAATTTAATTATTCTTCTGAGAAAATTTAATTATTCTTCTAAGAAAATTTAATTATTCTTCTAAGAAATTATTCTTCTAAGAAATTATTCTTCTGTGAAATTATTCTTCTAAGAAATTATTTTTCTAAGAAATTATTCTACCAAGAAATTATTCTTCTAAGAAATTAATCTTCTAAGAAATAATTCTTCTAAGAAATTATTCTTCTAAGAAAATTTAATTATTCTTCTAAGAAAATTTAATTATTCTTCTAATAAAATTTAATTATTCTTCTAAGAAAATTTAATTATTCTTCTAAGAAATTATTCTTCTAAGAAATTATTCTTCTGTGAAATTGTTCTTCTCAGAAATTGTTCTTCTAAGAAATTATTCTTCTAAGAAATTATTCTTCTGTGAAATTATTCTTCTAAGAAATTATTCTTCTGTGAAATTATTCTTCTAAGAAATAATTCTTCTAAGAAATTATTCTACTAAGAAATTATTCTTCTAAGAAATAATTCTTCTAAGAAATTATTCTTCTAAGAAATAATTCTTCTAAGAAATTATTCTTCTATGAAATTATTCTTCTAAGAAATTATTCTTCTAAGAAATTATTCTTCTATGAAATTATTCTTCTAAGAAATTAATCTTCTAAGAAATTAATCTTCTAAGAAATGTTTCAGTTCCGGTTTAATTTTATGTGTACAAATAAAACTCCCCGTCACAACAAAAGGCCAACACTTTTGTAAGTCCTTATGTTTTTATTGTTTTTATTGCTTATGTTTTTAATATTTTTATTCATTATGTTTTTTCATCGTTTTTAAAATTTAATAATAGCTTCTCCCAGAATTACACAGAAGCATGCAATCAGTGCAAGACATCAATTCCTGAGCACGATTCATAAAGAAATGCAAGTCATTGTCTGATAGTTTTAAATTATAATTATACACAAATTATATGCAATATCATTGTAATGACTTGCCCATACCCATTGACGTACAACACCAGATATATCGCAGGCTGTGCGCAAAATGTGCGCCAGACGACAGCGGGGAAATTTCATGAATCGAGAATCCATTTTTTTTAGCGGTCGCCATGCAGTGTCAAACAAAATATAGTGGGGACATCCAAGCCCAGCCCATCAGTGCAGATAGGGTTAAAGGCCCAACACAACATTGGTAAAGGTCAAAAGATTGCCTCAGTTTGTGTGTTAAACCATTAAACATTCCAAAAAAGCATTCCTGCGAAGGTTTTAGCTCAAATGGTGATCTGAGAAAGTAGAAAAAGGTAAAAAAATCGTCACGGTTTTTGCACCGTTCTGTAGTGTACGAAATAGTTTATTACTCGCAGGTAATAAACTATTTGTAGATGTTTGAGTGTAGATTTCTAGGGAAGTACAGCATCCCATACCCTACGATTTCAACATGAGGATTCTATCATGACCATCTATAATACAAACTGTGTAAATTGGAAGGAAATCTGTGGACATCGATGTTTTCTGATCTTCCCAATGTTGTATTGGGCCTTTAAACATAAAGTGAAACAAAATTGATGTAAACAAAACCAAAACTGAAAGCAGTGTACATACACGAATGTCGACCATGGGGCATGTTGTCAACAATCTCCTGCGTTGAATCCTAATTGAGGTGAAATAAGAAAATCACCAAAATATTTGGTAGATTAGCCTAATCAGTCTGAAATCAATTTCTAATTCAGCACGAGCCATCTGTGGCCATTCGGTCTGCCGATTTGATTAAAAATTCCATGGAAGCTAGCCGCGCGTCCTTTGCATAAAAGGGCTCGCCGTGGGCACCGGGTCGTTACAAAAATGTAGTTAAAAAAAAGAGAGAGATGTAAAAAATATGGAATGCTAATAGAGATGGGTATCTTTATTGTCCCGGCAAGAAGGATTTGACAGTCCCTGATCAGATAGCGCTGGGCATGGTGTGATTATGCTAGCCCGAGTTTGTGTGCTCAGGATGGTATCAGTCGGTACTGATCGAAACGAAGCGAGTTTATACCAATCAAGTGTCCTTGCGACGCGTGACGTGGCGCTATCGACTCGCCGAGGCTCACGGTTACATCGTCAGCGAGCTTGTAATACGGCGACATCCCTGGCCCTTATCCGGTCCACCCCCCTCTCTCTCTCTCTCTTTCTCTCTCTCTCTCCCCTCTCTCCCTCTCCCTCCCCCTGTCCATCTGCCTCTGCCTCTGCCTCTGCCTCTGCCTCTGCCTCTGCCTCTGCCTCTGCCTCTGCCCCTGCTTCTGCCTCTGCCTCTGCCCCTGCCTCTGCCTCTGCCTCTGCCTCTGCCTCTGCCTCTGTCTCTGCCTCTGCCTCTGCCTCTGCCTCTGCCCCTGCATCTGCCTCTGCCTCTGCCTCTGCCTCTGCTTCTGCCTCTGCCTCTGCCTCTGCCTCTGTCTCTGCCTCTGCCTCTGCCTCTGCCTCTGCCTCTGCCTCTGCCTCTGCCTCTGTCTCTGCCCCTGCATCTGCCTCTGCCTCTGCCTCTGCCTCTGTCTCTGCCTCTGTCTCTACCTCTGCCGCTGCCTCTGCCTCTGCCTCTGCCCCTGCTCCTGCCTCTGCCCCTGCCCCTGCCTCTGCCTCTGCCTCTGCCTCTGCTTCTGCCTCTGTCTCACCCTCTCCTTATCCCTATCCCTATCCCTCTCCCTCTGCCTCTCCCTCTCACTGTCTCCCGTCTCCCTTTTTGACACTGACTGTCTGTTTCTCTCTGTGTATAATTCCAAGCCTCACTGCCCACAAGCTTACTCTCTCCCCCTCTCCTCTCTATATGCCTCTCTCCACCCCTCCCCTCTTTCCCTCTCCCTCTCTCGCTCCCCTGTCTTCCTATCTTCCCCTCCCATGTATTTCTCCCCCATGTATCTAAACCTCACCTCTTTCTACCTATCTCTCCCTCTCTCACTGGCTCTTGTCTCCCTTTTTTGACACTGACTGTCTGCTTTTCTCTGTCTATCCCCTATTATCTTTAAGCCTCGCTGACCCCTCCCCTTTCTCTCTTTCCCTATCCCTCTCTCCCCATCTCCCTCGCCCTCTCTCTCTCCCTGTCTCCCCTCTCCCCCATCTCTTTCCTCTCCCCTCTCTCTTTTGCCTCTGTCCGTCGGTCTCACACCCTCAGATGAGAATGTCATCTTTTGTACCGATGTGTCTGCTTTTCTCTGTCTATCCCATATATCTTTTAAGCCTCTCTTCCCCTCTCTCTCTCTCTCTTTCCCTCTCTCCCTCTCTCTCTCCCCCCTCTCACACCCTCCCTCTCTCTCTCCCTGTCTCTCCCCCTCATCCCCTCTCTCTCCCCCCTCTCTCTCTCTTGCCTCTGTCCATCTGTCTCAGTCCCTCAGATGAGAATGTCATCTTTTGTAGCGATGTGTCAGGCCGCCGAGTGTCAGTGCCGACAATTGGCGAGTGGGGCCAGGTTTTGATAATCAGCCCGGAGCCCAGTCACCCCGCCAGCTGGGTTAAAGTCAAGGCGCACCATTCATTTCGCACCCGCTCACTGGCCATGCAGCGCTGTATACATGTGTGCATGCTATAAGACCTTAGATAATGGGGTTAGTCTAGTTCATTCCTCTCCCTGATCGTCTCCTCCACGACTTGGACCCCCGACAACCTCTGACACCACGCACTCGTCATAGCTCGTGTCTCCCCATCCCTCGCCCTTTGGAACCAGCGTCCTTCCTATATATAATCAATGCGTTCTAATTCTGCGTGCAATTTACTTCCCTTTTTCATACGCAAACGACCATGTTGCAAAATCGATAACGCGGACGAAATATCACAGGTTTCTGTGAAAAGCCAGCAGCTTGTTATACCACCTGTTGCTCATTTCCCCCCTTCCTCCTTCCCGGTCCTGCCATGTTTTTTGGTCCTTTGCTAATATTGCTCTGTTGTGGGATTGCTTTTCCGTGTGAGACCGCACGCAGCTTGGAAGACGGTCCCTTGCCCGCCATGTGCCTTGCGCGCATGACGTCACTTCGGTATGGGGCGCCCTCAACGAGAGAGCGATAGAAGGCGGCCAATTAGTCTTGCTCTATTGATGAAAGTGTCAAAAATAATGAGCCTTGCTTAAGAGTTGTGTCCGATATGTATACGGCGACGTGCTGGGAGGAGTCACGTGGCTGTAGCTTTTTTTCTATAGAAACCAAGTTCCCTGTCTTTCCTCAGCAGCAACGAGCTACTATGTCCACGTCATAGATAACGGTACCAGACTATTTTGGCCCATATACAAGTGGGACCTCGCGGTTCGCATTGGTTGACACTGCTGTGAATGGCAGAGAAAGACAAGATGGCTGCCCCCTTGCGCAGTACACGTGACTCGCACGTATATTATTGTCCAAAGCGAAACGTTTGCTGTGACACCATGTAAGTTGTCTCTCTCGACAGTTTCCAGAAGGAGTTTGTTCCTGAAAAAGAGCCGGTAACTCAACGTTTTGGGCACTGCGTATACAGGAGACTTGACGACCCGCAGAGTATAATTATACACAGGTCCCCTGACGATGGGCAGAGTACACACTGCCCGAAACGTTGAGTTACCGGCTCTTTCCAGAGCTGTATTCCTACTCCATCTCGAAAGAGATGACTTACACGGTGTCAACTCAAACTGTCAACTTTGTGTTTCCACCATGCAAACCTTCATATCTCGTCTACTTTTATTCGTGTCTGTCGGGTTCACAGTGTGAATGCCGTCGATGTATACCACATTAGATGCACCGAGAACAGTCCCAGAAAAGTACAGCCAGACACAAAATTCATAGAGTTTCTTAAGCACCAAAATCTGTTTCAGCACAAAATATCATGATTCATAAGTTCAGCTTGCCGACTCAAATTTCACCTTTGTTTCATTACAAAGAAAAGGAGGGTGGAATACAAATCCAAAGCAACTAAGCTCACTCAACAATTCGGTCTGTAATCCTGCTTACTGAAGGAAGACTTATCATGCTGAACAGAAATTTACACTTCAATTTGAAATGTCTACAGGTGTGCAATTTCATGCATAACGTTGGATCAGACAACGTATGGATGCTGTTCTCTGACCTCGAGCAATGTCGTGTTATCCCTTTGAGCGGCTCCATGAAATTGCCCCTGAGGGGGAGTAGCTTTGATCGCTCTTTGCGGATTGGGGCCCGGCTAGCACGCACCACATCCAAGGGGCAGGGTGTCAGTGTCCTTTGTGCTTCCAAACCCCCACGTCAACTGAGCCAAAGAAAACTGCCTCAAGGACTTTAGCAGACTGCGCAGTGGCAATGGCCAGTGCTGTCCCCGCCTCACTATTAATGAAATGCTGATTTATCATTTGACGGTATTTTACAATCGAAAATCGTACGGTTATCCCCGTGCACTCTCACTCTCTCTGCCTCTGTCTCTGTCTCTGTCTCTCTCTCTGTCTCTCTCTCTGTCTCTCTCTCTCTTTCTCTCTCTCTCTCTCTCTCTCTCTCTCTCTCTGTCTCTGCCTCTGTCTCTGTCTCTTTCTTTCTCTCTCTCTCTCTCTCTCTCTCTCTCTCTCTCTCTCTCTCTCTCTCTATCTCTCTCACTCTCTCTCTCTCTTTCTCTCTCTCTCTATCTCTCTCACTCTCACTGTCTCTCTCTCTCTCTCTCTCTCAGGCTCTCACTCTCTCTCTCTCACACTCTCTCTCTCACACTCCCCCCCCCCCTCTCTCTCTCTCTCTCTCCCTCCCCATCACGTACTACTGGGCCCGGCTATACATGCATACCAAGTGTGATAAATGGACCTCGAAAAAAGTTGTTAAAGAGTTAATCACCGACTCTGCCAGTCGCTGTGAACCTAGCACAACCTTGACAGATATGAATAGAGCCGTACTATGAATGCATTTCGTTCTTTCCCTCCATAAACACTCACTCACTCACCAACGCTCTCTCCCCCCTCTCTCTCTCCCTCTCTCTCTCTTTCTCTCTCTCTCCCTCTCTCTCTCTCCCTCTCTTCCACCTCTCCCCCTCTCTCTCCATATCTCTCTCCTCCTCTCCCTCTCTCCCTCTCTTCCACCTCTCCCCTCTCTCTCCATCTCTCTCTCTCTCCCATCTCTCTCTCTCTCTCTCTCTCTCCCATCTCTCTCTCTCTCTCTCCCTCTCTCTCTGTCTCCCTTTCTCCATCTCTCTCTGTCTCTGTCTCTGTCTCTCTCTCCACCTCCCTCTCTGTTGCTCTCTGTTTCTCCCTGTCTCTCTCTCTGTCTCTCTCTGTATCTCTGTCTGTCCATCTCCCCCCCCCCTCTCTCCCTCTCTCACTCTCTTCTTTTTACTAGCAGGGGGAAAAAGGGTCAATTGAAACGCGCGTAATAAAAACAAATGGTTTGTCGAGGTTTGTTGAAAGCTTCGCTCGCACAAAAGCCGCGCGCGCAACGCGTGATTAACTTCGGGAAGTTTTCTGAGAAGGGACCTCCTTGTTGTGGCCCATTCACTTGCAGCGCCTGTTTCTATAAAAAAAAATGAGTTATGAACCGGAAATATCTCGGGTGGGGGAAGGTGGGGGAGAGAGGACGATAGGGACAGACCTATTATACGGGGGAAATGAGTTTGGACAGACGCTGCCCCTGTCTCGCGACGCGATTGTGTTCGCGCGGAGAAATCGACTCCATTTGTCGACTCCATTTTTTTTTCATCTTGGTGTCGACCTAATCGCTAGAATGTCCTCTCCCCTCTCTTTCTCCCTCACCCTCTCTCAACATCTCCGCCTCTCCCTACACTTCTCCTTCACTTCACTTCTCCCCCTCTCTCTTTCTCTCTCCCTCTCTTTCTCTTGCCCCTGTCCGTCTGTCTCAGAACCTGAGATGAGAATGCCTCTCTACCTCTCTCTCCCTTCCTATCTCTTTCTCTCTTTTCCTCTCTCCCCATTTCCCTCTCCCTCTCCCTCCCTTTCTCCCTCTCCCTATCCTTCTTCCTCTATCTCTCCCCCTCTCTCTCTCTCTCGACCTCTCCCTCTCCATCCCCTCCCCTCTCTCTCCGTCCCCCCTCTCTCTCTCTCTCTCTCACTGTCCCCCCCCCCTCTCTCTCCCCCTCTCCCTCCCCATCTCTCTTCCCTCCTTTTCCCCTCCTTCCTAATATCTCTCTGTGTCTCTGTCTCTCTTTCCCGGCAGTCTATTGACCGGACAGAACTTTTCCCGAGGTGCGAGGGCGCAGTCCTTATGGAAAGCGTGGCGAGGCAATGGACACATTGGATCACATCGCTGCATTCTGTCATCGTCCTTTTCTGGCGATTCGCTTCATTTCGTTTAACGCAGTGGCTATTGTTACGGCAGTCGTCCGTGTGGTTCCCTCACCTGAAAACATTCGTCAGCATTGCAGGCTAGTTGAACCAGACTATTTGTTGATAGTCTGGTTCCAAGAGCTAAACATCCTGACAAGTATTGCTAAGTACGTCAGGGAACCACATGGACGACTGCCGTAAACACAGCCACTGCGTATTACTACATTTCAAGGTGTGCATGCATTTTGCCCCAGTCATAATATCGTGGACGTTATGGGGCGAGTCGTGAATATTCAATTATGCATTTGCATCATGATGAATATTCAGCATTAGGGAGCCCGGCCATCTTCAGCTCACGCAGAGGATGGACTCATCTGGATCCCCATCAGTATGTTCTCATTTGCATAAGTCATGAATAAACATGTTTGCTCGTCACGAGGGGAGGGGCGTTGATTTAGGATGGAATTAAAGACTGAAACAAACCCAGTAAAATATGATAAAAATAATAAGGAAAACAAAAACCACAGTTTGAAAAGCAGTTACGAAGTCCTTACCCAGCCGTGTCCAACAAGATTCTTCGTCACATTTTCTTTTTTGTCGTCGGCTTCTGAGGCTAACACAACACGACAGGTGTGCTATATCGGGTTGAAATGGAAATACATATAATAATGTTCAGTGTGCGCTCCTGGGGTAAACAAAACCCACACAAAGCAAACCAAGTCGACACTAGCGTAGGCCTTATGGACTAGCCAGTCGTTCTCGTCACATTTTTTTTACGAAGAAAAGAGGGACAAAACACCCCTATCACCGGATAATTCCATTTTTCTTTGGGATCGGGAACGGCCAAAGTAGTCGCAAATTCTACGAAATATTCGTTCGGTGTTTAGAAACTCCGACAGTCAGTGCTGATTCATGGCGTCGTGGTGGTGTTATCGCCCCCCCCCACCACATATTTTTCACTGGACTTTCAAGATCCTTTTTACTTTTACTAGGGAGAAAGTACCCACGACTTGCCCGCGGGGCTGGGTCACGAGAGTGTAATCATTTGGAACGTCATATTTCCTCGCGTTTCTCGTCCAGCCAGGCGTAGCTACAACCATTGTGCGTCAGCCCAAAAGATTTCCTTTTTTCTCAGTCACCTAGAAAAAAAAGTAATAATACATACACTGTATATATAAATATATATATGCCTATTCACTCATAGGTGGGAACAACTCGCTCTTCTCACCATTGTTGCCCAAAATGGGGGATTGCAGCTTGCCCTTTTTTTTTCAGAGTTAAAAGACCAGGCATTATTTCGTTCGGAAGCGCAGGGTTGTAGACTTTCAACCGCTCCGGCGCGCATACAGCTTGCTCTTTTTATGCAATAACCTTGAAGCAAACATCCATAGAAACGCGTGGCACGGTTCAAGTAGGGAGGTTACCCCCTCTCTCCCCCCCCCAAAAAAAAAATTAATCCATCAATGAAAAAATGAATCAAATGGAATAAAAAGATAAAACCAAATAAAATAAAAATAAAATAAAATAAAATAAAATAAAATAAAATGAAATGGATTTTCTTTTTTACTTTTGCAAAGAAAACTTTATTCCGAATTCAGGAGGGATACAAAGCAAATAAGGGAAAATATACAAAGTGGGATAATTGCACTTAAAAGAAAAGAAGATTCAAGAAAAGAAAACCTTGAGAATTTATAGACACGTTGCATTATTTTGTATAAACTTTAGTTTGAACAAAATTAATGAATAACTTATGTGTGCGTCCAAGAACTCAGAAAACCCTCCAAAGCAGATGAAATGAAATGAAATGAAAAAAAAAAAAAAAAAAAAAAAAAAGATAAGATAAAATAAAATAAAATAAAATAAAACTTTTGCAAAGAAAACTTTATTTATTCCTTTATTGCGATGGGTATGGCTATGGCTATGGCTCCAGCTCCGGCTCTGGCTTGGGCAATGGCTCCGGCTCGGGCTCTCGCTAGGGCTCTGTCTCTGGCTCTGTCTCCGTATCGGTGGAGTTCATCGCAATATGGTTTGAAATCCTGTTCGTGATCAGCAGATTGTCATGCTGGAGCGGCTCTATGAAACTGGGCCCTGCTGCTCCGTGCGCAGTGCTGACCTACTGCAAACGTCTGTTCTATAAACCTAGGGCCTATGACACTATAATAAAAACCCGAGCCTTTAGAACCTCCATGTCGTGAAGGGCCTAGGCCTATGTCTGATTAATTACTGTTTTCGCTGGAACACGGGCGGGCATTACAGGCATTTGAAAGAGTATGGAATTCTGGAGACGATCTCGTCAATGAGTTCGGACCTTTCAGCGGTGCCTTAGCCTCCAGTCTTATACCGTACGTAGCCTGGTGACCTTCCTTCCCCTAGCGACCCTGGGCTTCACAAAACCATTTCGCTTAGAACTCATTTTCTTTTCTCCCGAGTCCCCCCCCCCCGGTCGATCAACAGCCCCCTCCCCTCCGACCTCCCCCTTCCCCTCACCTTCGGCCGAACATTACCAGAAATTCATCGGGAACGGCAGTAAGTCGTCACGGAGCTGGTCGGCAAGGGGTCCCAAGGTCTCTGAAGGTCTTGAAGATGTGAGGGAACATTGGGCCGCAGTCAGGACTGTATCGGACCGCATTATAGCTCTTCCCATACAAGAGGACTTTCCTTTCAGACTGAGGGTTTCGAGAAACGGCTGTGCGAAGGGTGTTTTTGTGAAAGGTCACGTCTTCGGAGAGAGAGAGGGGAGGGAGAGAAAGATGGGAAAGAGAGAGAGGGAGAGAGAGAGAGGGAGAGAGGGGAGAGAGAGGGGGAGAGGGGAAAGGAGGGAGAGAGGTATGGGGAAAAGTTGCTCCCTATCTCCTTCTTTCATTAGCCCTTACCTCAAAGGCCCTATACATTGGTAAAAGTTAAAAGATTGCCACAGTTTGTGTCTTAAACCATTAAGTCAAAAAAAAAACGTCATGGTTTTCGCACCGTTCTGTAGTGTACAATAGTTTATTACTCGCGAGTAATAAACTATTTGTTGATGTTTGAGTGAAGATTTCTCGAGAAGTACAGCATCCCAGACCGTAATATTTCAACATAATGATTCTATCATGACAATCTACAAACTGTGTAAATTAGAAGGAAAATTGATGTTTTCCGATCTTCCCAATGTTGTGTTGGGTGTTTGAAGTGGCTTTATAGCCTTGTTGTTTGACGAATATGCATAGATATAAAAAAAATGAAATCATATCGTTCCTGTTCCCATCCAGGGCATTCTGCCTTTGAGATAGGTCCCGTCCACAGAAACGCGGCAAGTATAACGAACAATCACAATGCGTGCACAGCGCGCCACTAGCTGCATGCGTGCGCCGAGTTTGCCAACCAGTCACCCGTGGAATCTCCGCTGCCTTCTCCGAAAGTGACCGCTGCACGCTCCTACAAAAATTACATTTTGTTGCTGGTATCTAGACGAAAACTCTGTGTGAGTTTCATTATTTTCTGTACTCCATCTGGGTTTTGGAAGACAAAAAATAAACAATTCGTGCTTCGCCATAGAGTTGAGCGATAAGAATACGGCCGGTTTGTCATCTGTAGGCCTACCCATGATGCTTTGCGAACGTCGAAAATGTTTATTGTAACGACTATAATATTTGGAGCGATGACAAGTTAATCAACTTCTGGTATAAATGCCGACCCGAAACCGCCATTCCCCCACCCCTCCGCAACGGAGCCAAATTAATAGGCCTACTCATTAAAAAAAAAATACACGATATCTCATAACGGGGGTAGCTTTGGGCTAATGGTGACGTCATGCATTTTCGTGCGCTGAAACAAAATGTACTTTGTCTCGCACTGCGCGATGAACGTTTTACGGGGGACATTATTGGCGGAAGTGTGTTCTGATTCTGCGGGGTTTTTTTTTGGGGGGGGAGGTTTGCGAGGGCGAAGTTCATGACTGAAGTCCAACTAGCTCCATCCGTTGTCAGTCCATCCCAGACAGACAAGAGAGCATCACCTTCAAGGCCAGCTGAGCGTCAGGGTTAACAAAGAAACCCGCAAACTCATGGGTGCTTTTCAGTCGGGTGCCCGGTCCGAGGCACAGTGAGAAACGCGGATGGGAGACGCCGGGGTGCCAGGCGAGAAGATCTCCCCCCTCCCCTGGTCCCCGGCGGACCTGGGCTGTTACGGCTCCAGCATTGCCGGAAACGAAAGGCTTCCTTGCCTATGGGATTTGTGTGATTAAGCAATCAGAGTCACTGTCGCTGGTACCCGCGCCTTGTCCCTCCGCCGCCATAGACTCACCAGCGCAACGATGCGAAACTTTTGAAGTGGCGTTTCTTCACCAACCCCCTAGTCGTCGTGGCCGACGGAAACCCGCGTTTAGCGGTGCTGGAGGAAATGCCCATAACGTCCAATTCTATCTGCCCGGCCGTAAGGGAGGAGGGGGTAAGAGGTTAGAACAAAGGATTCCGTGACAGAGGAAGCGCTGAATCACTCCTGAGATGCTCGCCTGGGTCGAGATTACCTCGCCTGAACTTTTGAGGACCAAGCCGTCACGTACTCATCCGACCAAAACATGTGTTTGTCTTTTGTTATCGCGCACTTTAAAGCCCCTACACAACATTGGTAAGATCGAAAAACCAGAAATGTTCACGGATTTTCATGAAACTTATACAGTTAAAAGATTGTTATAGTAGAAACCTCGCGCTGAAATTTTTCTGCCTTAAAGGTTGTATATTTTGGAGAAAAGAGTAAAAGAAATCGATTACGTCTCACCGAGATCTAATCGTTTTTCCGGAGCAATTACTTGAATGCTGCATTTTCGCGAAACAAATGAAGCGGTTGTACACTATTTTCTCTCGACTAGGTTGGCGGATTGAGCTGAAATTTCCACAGGTGTGCTATTTCATGCATAATGTTGGATCAGACAACGTATGGATGCTATGCTTTGACCTCGACCAATGTTTTGCTATCCCTTTAAAACACTCCACCTAGAATCATAATCATTCGAAATCTGAAAACTCGACGGCCCAATGTTATGAAAATGACACCCGGGTGACAGCATTTAGTCACCAACAAGACCAGAATTGATCGCAGGCAGGAAACGAATGACACCCGTGTCTACAGCCATCTGTCTTCGTTATATCATGTCCTATTTATGGCAATTTTCGTCATAATCGTGGGTCGCGGGCTTGAGCCATTACAAAACCGTTTTCACACGCTCGTTGCCTTTACTACACTTTCGTTTTTGGAGCGCATGACTGTCACGTGACGGCTCTTGAAGTTTAGCTATCATTGATTTGGATTGGATAGGATTGGACTTGATTGGATTGCATTGGATTGGATTGGATTGGATTGGGTTGGATTGGATTGGATTGGATTGGATTGGATTGGATTAGATTGGATTGGATTGGATTGGATGGATTGGATTGGATTGGATTGGATTGAATTGGATTGGATTAGATAAGATTATATTAGATTGGATTGGATTGGATTGGATTGGATTGGATTGGATTGGATCAAATTGAACTGAACTGGATTGCATTGGATTGCATTGGATTGACTTCAGTTAAGTTCAGTTGAGTTGAGTTGAGTTGAATCGAATCGAATCGAATTGAATTACATTAATTTGAATGGAATTGAGTTGAGTTGAGTTGAGTTGAATTGAATTGAGTTGCATTGCATTGCATCAAATTGCATTGCACTAAATTGAATTTCATTGCATTGCATTGCATTGAATTGATCCATAGGCCTACATAGTCTGTGTATTAATGTATAGGTCATTCCAGTCAGGCGACATTCTATTTTGGACGACGGTATGATTTGTATTGAATTCGATTTTGATAAAGGGAATCAAATTGAATGGGGCTGAACTTAATTGCACCGAAGCCAACTGAGATCAAATGGAATTGAATCGAACTAAATTATTTTTATTATCATATTTTTTTTGGGGGGCGCTCAGTCCATTATCGTTTTGAAAGAAGAGGTCATCGATCTGCTCTGGAGACAATAAACAGATATAGAACCCCACGGGACGAATTCTGTTGACAAAGGCCTACAATCTCGATCAACAAAACCTTCGGAGTTGGTGGTATACTGGACTCTAAACAAATCCTGACCGTTCCCAGATTGAACCGGTGTTTGATAGCAGCGGGTACCATTGTAACAGTCCGCCGTGTATTTGATTGCATTCGCGGTACTACCAGGATGCTGAATAACTGGGTCGAGACTGGACAAATAAACTTGTTTTGGTTTCGCCGTAAGGCAATCCGTGTTCCTCTTTTACTTTTATGGCGGTGTAGATATAGTTTTTCCAGTTCGGAATGGTGCTGGTTGGGCGACAGACAGGAAGAGAGGGGGTAGAGAGAGTTATTGAAAAGAGAGGGGAAAGAGACAAGAGAGAGGGAGAGACAGACCAGGACAGACAGAAAGGGGCGGAGAGAGGTAGAGGGGGAGAGAGAGGGAGGGAGACAGACAGACAAAAAGGGGACGGAGAGAGAGGGGAGAGAGAAAGGGGGAGACAGACAGGCAGACAGAAAGGGGACGGAGGCAAAGGGAGAGAGAGAGGGAGACAGACAGACAGAAAGACAGACAGAAAGGGGACGGAGAGAGAGAGAGAGAGAGAGAGAGAGAGAGAGAGGAGAGAGAGGGAGAGACACTGAGTGAGAGACTGGGGCAGAGAGAAAGTGAGAGACGAAGTGGGTTAGTAATAAACCATGTACAATTTCTGGTGGTGTGAAAAAAAAGGCTGTTGTTGCGGTGAAAACTGGTTACTATACCGGTCGTATGCATTGTATGTCAGGGAACCAGCGACCCATGTTCTTCTCGCCTTATGAATGTAGCGTGAGAGGAAGAGCCATGCATGCAACAGACCGACAAAAAAATGTTGCGAAATGCACCGTCAGGCGTAACTGACCAGAGCGACCAGATAATAGCAGATAATTATGTTTTTAAAGGGAATTGCGATTAGATCTTGTGCGAACGTGGTCGGCTCTGATCTGAGCAGAATTTCTCCCATATTCATTAACATGGCGGCCAGCTTGGATCGAAACGTCAGGCCCTTTTGGGCTTGTTCTCAATTTGTGTCTCAAGGGAGAGAAAAACAACAAATTGATACTCGTTCGATAAAGATAGCTGCCCTTTGTTCTCAATGGCGCTACGCAAACTTAGCACGTGCAGCGGAATGCACCAACCCAACGGCGAAAAATAGGCGGCGTGCACACACACATACTGTACATGCGGGCACCATTCGCCGTTCGGCTGCGCACGCAACGTGTAGTTGTTGTACTGCCGGTTGTACCAAGGAGGTATTACGCCTAATACCTCCTTGGTTGTACACACACACACACTACACACACGCTCAACTGTCACCAGCGTCCCGACCATGCTGTCAAAACTGTCGCGCAGACATAAGAGTTGGGCCATCCCCCCAATAGCGACCTTCGAAATTTGCATATCCACCGCTGAACCCAGCCAAGCCTCCCATTGAAGCGGCTACGCACACACGGGCCGGTGACTACACGCAGGGAGCCCAGAGAGGGGAAAGAAGCCGTTTGTAAATACGATTAGCATATCAAAGAAAACTACCCTCCTGATTAGCATATGCAGTGAATGGCTGTCAAGTTGGAGGGCGCTGATTGGCTGGGGCCGGGTGCTTCTGGGAGGCGTGCTTCACGGGGGGCAGCGAGGTTTGGCGACCACGTGCTACAGTGAAAGAGAGACCGAGGTGCTGGTGGGGGCTTGGAGGTGGAAACAAATAGCCTGGTGTGTACACCGTTGCCAGACCGTACTCCACTGTCAAAACGGAGCGACCGACTTGACTGTGCGGTTTTTTTCTTTCTCCCGTCCCTAGCCCTGGGTAGCCGACCACGCCGTGTGTGACTTGCATACCACGCTGTCATGATCCACGTTGCCTTGCCGTTTGTCGTACTCGTAGCAGCGACTGCAACCGCTCAATTGCTGATCTGACAGAAACTGAACTGTCCCTGCCTGTTGTGTGTGCCTTGTGGACAACCCCTGGAACATTGCTCAGCCGTCTGCCAGTCTCCGCTTCGTGTCCATCTCCGAGCCACAAGCATTTTTAGTGTGTCCGTTTGTGACTGGATTTCACATGCTCCTGTCGGAGTGCTGCACATTCTAGAGTCGAGGGACCACTCCAGACGGGACCATGCGCATTTTCAACAAGAAAGGTAAGAGTCGAGTTTGTTTTTTTCGAGTAACAATATGGCCCCGTTGGTCTCTCACGCGACCAGCCATACCGCACCGTGTACGTGTACGGCGTATAGCGTACCTCGGTACCTCGTGCTAACAGTAACACGTGTACGCTATTCTTACCGACGAGTCCCCGCGTGTCGTGGAATCTTAGCGTTCAATTTTATCGTTTTCCGTGCGCCTATGTGCGCTAACAATGTTGTGGCCGGTTGTGGTAACAGTATGGTTCATAAAAGAAATCCCCCACGCGGTCGGCTTATGTTCAATGGTTCAATACACGGTTTAAACACGGAGTCCTGGTTTAAACATGGTTTAAATGTCTCCGTTACCACTGTTTGCTGGCATAGTGCTCTAGTAATGGTCTGATCTGTTCCTTTCTCTATGGTCTAATCGAATGTGTAGGGCCTATGCTCAGACCGTTTGACACCAACATTATATTCCACGAGTACCAGTAAAATATTACATGCTTTCTGTTCTAATAATGACATCACGACTGCACCAGCAGTTCCCGTATGCGTCACTACCGCGTGCTTCCAATTTTAGACGTGAGCCATGCCACTTTTCCCCTCATTTCTTTTTTGGCCAACTCAGCCAGGCTAAAAAAAAAAGAGGAAAAAAACCGCAAAAGCAAGGACTGTCTTGTACACGCGAAACAGACGCAGTGGTGGCTTGCTTACAATAGACCACGCGGTTCCCCATTAATACACTCCCGCCCGAAACTCCCCATGTTCAACCCGGAAATTCAGTTAAGCGGCCAAAAATAAAGCCAGAGAAGAGGAGTCATCTTCTGGTCACGCTGGCCCGGGATGATCTCGAGGTTTTTCTTGCGGGACAAAAGGGTTTCCTGGTGAGCTACAAGTCGTACATGTACACGGACTCTCAGTCGAAATCCCCCCCCCCCCTCCACTACACCCCTAGTGTACCTGTTGCCCCGTGTCAACATGACGACCATATTGGGAAAGATTGAAACCTGATCCGGTTTAAAACTTGCATGCCAACGCCGCCCTTCGTAAGCTGGAAACATAAAACATGGAGGGGCTCGTTTATCAAGCCCCACCCCCCCCCAAAAAAAGAAGAAGAAATGAGTGACTTTCGTCCAAGGGTTGAGTTTGGGGTCGCGTTATGAGTTTACGGGGCTGGCGGCTGGCTCCCCGAACTTGGGGCTGGGGCTGTACAGTTGTGACAGTCGTGTTCGTTTCGAACGTTATTACGTGTAAACGATAGTCCCCCACGCCATGCATGCCGTGTACGCTGAATGGTGTGGTGTGTGCTGTATGGCGATTCGATTTTACACACACACAAAAGTGTGCATAGGCAAAATAGCTACACATGCATTGTGCGCCACGTAGTTTGGTCCCTCCGACCACGCTCGCCTGCTGTTGGACAGAGTGCTGTCAGGACGCCAGACTGACCTTTATCGCTCTTGACAAACACGCTTTCAGCAGCAGATAGGGGGGGGGGCATACAATCGGCTATAAAAGATACCGTGCCCCAGAAGAGAAGGGGTCGTCTGGAAATAGAGAAGGTGAACAAAAAAAATGCCGTCTGCCTAATTCCCGAGTTCCAGCACAGCACGACGGTGTCATGACAATACGCTGCGTTCTTTCCCTGGAATGGCGGACTGTCTGCTCGTTAAAAAAAGAAAGCATTTTCTGTGCAAGGGATTTTGCTTTTCCCATTCTCTCCATTTTTTTTTTACCGTCCCCCCTTTTTTTTAAGCTAAACCACAGATAACTGAGTCGGGAGACCGTGACGATGCTATGAGTCTTTGTATGAGAAGCATAATAGTGTGCTATGTAAGCGCGCCTGTGCTTCCTTGCATATAATACTGCTTTAGCGGGCGGACGTGTAGTTGTACTTGTATACCAGCAACTATTGCACCTCCACGGGAACCCCCGTCAGAAACAAAAGCATTCAAATGATGAATCGTGTGTTACATGGTGGACGACCGAAGATTTGATTTGGGAGCCGACAGTCCGGACCTTTGTCAGCTGCGAGCTGAGTTGCTCCGTTGTTTGGGAATGAGACTGGCTTTTCGTCGTTCGCTCCACAGAAACAAAAAAATAATGACCCCTCCTGTTTCGGTTCCATTCCTTTCAAATCAGCGTTCATCAAAACCCAAGTTCTATTCGGTCGTAGTTTTGTCTATTCCACGGCGAAAATCCACAAACAATTCTAACTGGAATTTGTTTTTGAAAAGAAGAAGAAAACTTTGACTTTTTTCCTTTGAGAAAGGTCCTGCTAGGATCGAAACGTCAGGCCCTCTAACTTTTGAACAGAAAACTTTGACTGGACCGGGACTTGAACCCGAGTGCTCTTAGCATCTGAGCTATTCAGCCCTGAGAATGATGGCGGCCTTCTCAAAATAGTTCGCTTATCTTGTGCCGGGGTGGGGGCTGCCAGTCAGAAGCATTTTTTTTTTATTAAAGACTTGATAATGTTCAGGATGGCTGGCCAAGATTGGCGGTATACTTTTTGCAGTAAGGGTGATAATTTTGTGTCCCCCCAAAAAAAAAAATTATTCCCGGGTTTGGCCGTGGGGGTCTGTTAGAGTCATTACCGTCGGGGTGCTAGTTGCTGAGGGGTGGAGAGAGCAGAGAGGGAGAGGTGGGGAAGTGACACACAACGAGGCATGTCGAGGGGCAAGTGAAGGGGGGGGGGCTCGGGACACGCTCGGCGTGAGACGAGCGAGCTTCACTGGACCCCCTCCCCCGTTAATTCTCTCCCAACTCGGGAAGACCTGGGCTACTGACGCAGCGTGCATCACCCAGCACGTGCTGGGGCTTCACGGCGCTACAACCCCCCCCCCCTTCGCTCCCGCCCGCTGCCTCCCCAGGTAGACCAATAGCGATCGCGTGGCCCCCCGTAAATAGAAACGATCTATACCTTCGGGGAAGCAATTCCCTCCCTTTTAATATACGTTATTTCCACCCCCGTATACCAATTTTTTCCAACGTTCTCTTTACTCGTGCTCTTAGTACTCAGAACCACACTCTTGAGTAAAAGAACTCAAACAATTACGCCCTTTAGGCGTGTTTCCATAGGACAGTGCGGGTTCCCCCCCCCCCCCGATTCCCATTCTACCTCAACTTCTTTGAAGTGGCATTTCCTGAGAGATAAGCGAAACGGTTGGACCCGATGATAAGAGAGAATGGATTTTGGCCCCTGTGCATCGGCGATATGGGACCCGGTGGGCTAGCTCTGTAGACTGTGTGCAGAGGGGGTGGGGGTACCAATTGTGTGTTGTAGATAACCCGTCGGATCTGCCGACATCCCTTCACTTCACTTAAAGCCCCTACACAACATCGGTCGAGGTCAAAGAATAGCATCCATATACGTTGTCTGATCCAACACATGCATGAAATAGCACACCTGTGAAAACTCACGTTTCTACTATAACCATCGTCAAACAGTATAGGTTTCATGTAAATCTGTGAACATTTCTGTTTTTCGATCTTACTAATGTTGTGTAGGGGCTTTAAACGGCGGTTTGGGGCTAGCTGTCGCCGTATCGGTATGGCCGAACGTTGACCGAGACCAACGCTGGCAGTCCACCGACACCCCTTCCCTTCCTCACCCCTTCACTCCCTCACCCCTTCACTCCCTCCCTCACCCCTTCCCTCCCTCACCCCTTCACTCCCTCACCCCTTCACTCCCTCCCTCCCTTCCTCCCTCACCCCTTCACTCCCTAACCCCCTCCCTCCCTCCCTCACCTCATACATTGTATTGTCGCCAGTGTCAACCCTTATGTATTTAACCCAACCGCGGTTTTTTTTGTATTTTTTTATTAACAACACCCTTTTTCCGGTGTATTGACAAACGTCATTTTGAACGGGCTGTGTGGTTGGGTGTGACAAGGTGAGGTAGGGAGAGGGGGGGGGGGTCGCAGTGGGGAGGAGGTTGCGACGCCCGAAGGCCTTTTTTTAGGGGAACGAGGATCGCCGATACAACCTGTGGGTAAACCGAACTGTCAACCCTTTCCCCCTGAATGAATGCGTAGCCGCCCCTCGGTCTATTGACGGAAAGTCTTCATGCAGCAATCAATAACCAGTCTAGAAAGAGGCCCGATATCCTGCGACCGAAAAAAAGCACTGGATTAGCGCTATGCCTCATTCAAACAGCGCTCTCCTCCTCCTCCCCCCCACACACACTTTTTTTTTAAAGGGACGGGTTATGTCAGAGACCGTTTGCACTAAAAGAGGGGTCGATCCTTCCTCATCCCACAGACCATGCAGCCACGGGTCGACATGGGGAAATGGAATCGATAATTAATGTGCTCGTCCCGTCTCGGGACAATGCATCATGTTCGCGCTATCAGCCCGAGACTCTTGACGTCTGCACATCCAGTCGTAGTGGAAGGGACATTTTTTTTTTATCATCGTCTCGTAATTGGCAGCCCTGTGAATCATCGTCATGTGCTCATTCTCGAAATAAAAAAAAACCCTCAACTGTCGGCTCTGTGTAATGTTGACACTGATGTCTGACAGCATGCCTCGCGCTCTCAAACGCGGCATGCCGGGATGTCACATTTTTTTTTTCGTATGCGAGAGCGAGGCCGTGACGTCACAGTATCTCTGCTGGAATGCTCTCTCGTATAACCAAGGAGGTATTCCTAATACCTCCTTGGTATAACGAGCCCCTCTAATCGCTTGTCGAGCCACAAAAAAAGTCCCTTCCGAGGCAGCGGCGGAGGAGTGGGTTGTATAACACAAAGCCATCGAGGATGGAGGAGGTTCTTCGGGGGTTTGGGAAGGGGGGGGGGGGTAAGAGGATGGTCTATTTTATGGTGGGTGATTAAAGAGGGGGGGGGTCTGTTTGACACCGAGTTTACCCTCCTGTTCAACCCCACCCCTCATCCCCCACACAGGCTCACAAAAGTCAAATATTGACGTTTTTTTACTCGTAAATCTGTTGGACGTAAGCTGGGGTGTGGGAGGGAGAGGGGGGGGGGGGTAGATAGAGGGCTCAGCCATAGGCCTACACATTTTCCTTTATATCTTCCGAAAGGTGTCGACTGTAGACGACCGCCTTATGTCCACGAATCCCCGTTCCCTTGTGGCCCGGGCTTGAGAAAAAACACGGTCGATAGTAAGGCCGACATTTAAATTGACTCTATATACAAAGCCGTCAGTCGTCTACCGGTACTCAATTTGCGCCAAAGATGCTTCAAGCGCTCTTATAGTCTTTACTTGCAAAGCACCCCCTCCATATAAACACCCACACACGTCGCACACACACGCAAACAATGCTAAGCATATCTTAAAATTTAGTGGGCCTGACGTTTCGATCCTAGCAGGACCTTTCTCTTTCTCTTTCTCTTTCTCAATTATGCTAAGCATAATTATAAACTGAGTTCGAATCCAAACAAACACGTTTGGCATGAACGCATTTTGGTATAGGCCCTGATACATTTTTGTGCTGTTCTGCCAAGTGGCATATACTTTCGACGCTTACCGCACTGCTCGGACAACCATGGAAGAAATGCCCCTGGGTTATAATACAGCCCTCTGACGAATTTTAACCGATGCTGTCGGTCGAGGCCAAGCTAGGTTTGTTTCTTTCTCTAACGAGGCACCCCCGCCAGGAAAGCGTGTTGATTGGGGAGGACCGGGGAACAGGGGGAAGGGAGACCGAATTAAGCTGAGTTGGAGGACCAGGTCTTGACTGTCGCCGGGCTTAATATCGTTTTACTCCCGCAGACCAACCCGCATCTTCCAACGCTTCTCCAATTCCATCCCAGAACCTCCGCGTTTCACAGACGCTACTAAAACCCCCTTCACTTCCACTGGTATACCCTCAGAAAATAGTCGAAGATACATCCCCCGACTCCCCCCCCCCCGTTTTAACTAACGCCTATAGAGTGTTGATTGCAGGGTTTAAAGGGGGTTGGGGATAGAAAGGCCCATCCCCACATCATTATATACCCGGTTTCGCAGAGAACACTATACACCGGACACGACAAAGAACTGAGAAGACGGTGGGGGGAAAAAAAAGAAGAGAAAATCGAAGTCTTCTCCTCTCCTTGTCAAAAGCTGCGCGAATTCCAAGCAGGTCATCAACCATGCATGTCTTAATTTACTTAGGTGTACCATATATACTCCTCCTGTAGGCTGTAGGAAGCCCGGTGTACCAGCACCTTTTATGCGCATCTCCGTGGGGTTTTCAGGCCCCTCTCTCCCTCATCTTCCGCCTACGGAACAAAAGGGGGTCTCCCCCAAATCCCCTTCGATTTTTTCTTCTTCTCTCTAGTCCCCCCCCCCCCGTCCTCCTCTTGCGGGTCGGTGCTACGCAAGAGAGCGGGCCTTGACTAATGACTAGGTGGACACACAAAGCGGTAACGACTTGCCCCCGCTCTCTTAAAAAAAAACCCTGTCTAGTGCACCATTCAAATTAAGGATCACGTCTCAGCGTGCGCAGTATTTAAAACCCTATATGAAAGCTGCCGATTTTGACAGCTGCGGGCACCAAAAAAAAACCCAACCCACCACCCCACACATAAACTGTGCTCCTCACTTCACCGACCGTTTAACGGGGATTCAAACGGCGGACCCAGCGGTCTGGCTCGAAAAATTCGACTTAATTAAATGATAAGTTGAGGATGACCCACGCAAATTAATTTCCGTCGGGCGGATCGCTCTGCCCTTGAGACTGTACCATAGTAGTAGACCCCGCTATTAATAGGAGGGAGACATCGAGCTCTCACTAAATAGTTGGTGATCTCTTGAAACGGCTGACAGCTGTTTGGGAACGTTTTTTTGCTCATTTTTGTTCGGGTAACGTTTTCTGTGTGTTCGTATGTAAAGAGCGTGGTCTGTATATTGTATAGGCCAGCTTTCCGTCCCTATGTGGCTGCGAGTGCTAATATACCTTTGGGGACAACAAATAATGCTGGTACGTTTACCGCCCATAAAAAAACCCACGATTTAATCAATGAGAAAACTTTACCCATGCACAAACCAACCACGACTTGTGCTGTTTTATTGTACATTATTATCTACCATCCCAGTTTCAAATCCAATTTTAGTTCGTGCCATTAAGTCACTGGTTGATCGTACACGATCAACCGCTCTCTTGTTTTCTTTTCTTTTTCGACGCTGAAAGGTAAATAAAATCCAGCCTGCTGGTTGCACGCAGCTTGCTGGGTTTTGTCCCCCCCCCCCCTGCGCGAGTGTAATTATATCTTTATCTACAACAGCCCGCATGGTTTAGTTCCGTTCCATTCATAAAAATGCAAATTCAGATGGGTTATGGGTAACCGGCTTTCGTAGCGGTAAAAGGTTGGCCGGATTATGTATCTAGTCAATGGATGGTTGCCAACGGCGTTCGTCTCAGTGGTTTCGAGTTTCGGTTTGATGCGAATTCCGGATATTGTACATTTTGTGTATAATTATGTGTGTGAACGTTTGGCCGAACATGTGTGGTGCGTTGCGTAGCCGGTCATTTTTGGGCGGTCTGACTTGAGGTAGGGGTGATATTCGGAGCTTCGCGAGTTAATTTGACGTGGTTTTTTTTTTTGCCACAGCCCAGAACATCGATCTGTCCAGGGTTTTCGAATCGGTTTTATTTTTATTTTTTTATGGAGGATCCGCGTTTTGCGCCTGGTCACGGAGACTAGCCGGGCGACTGCTTCGGTACCCACGCCACGGTCCACCACACGCATTGTGCGTTAACCCGTGGCGTTACGCACCGAGGAGGTGCACGCAACGCTCGCGGCTATTGACGGAGTGGACAAAACACGTGGGATGAAGTGGACAAAACACGTGGGATGAAGTGGACCGTAGTCTCGCATTCAAGTCGCCGTCGCGTCGTATATTTAGGCCTATACTATAATAGGCATATGGCTTGTGGACCCCCCTAATAGTTGATAGGTTTTGACGTCCTCATCCAAGCTGACATTGCTCGTGTCATAACCAAGTTAATAATTCAAAAGGGAGCCCGCATTATGACTAATTACTATTATTAGGCGTAGGTAATTGGACCCACCCAAACACTGGCCACTGAAAGGCCACAATAGTCCAGTAGCCAGGCAACATCTAACGTGACGAGCGGGCGATGGTGGAGACCATTTAATTTCTCTTCTGGGGTATCGGTGAGACACAGGCAGGGAAGCAGTTAGTGGTAAACGTCCGACGGACCTCTGTATATTACCCATCAATCCACATAACCCGTTCTATTGTGATGTGAAGTCCGATCCTTCTGACGAAAATGCACTCTCATTCTTTCCGTCTGTCTATGCTACTAAAAGTGTCAGTGTGCCTGTCTGTATATCTCCGTATGTCTCTCGTCGTCTCTCTCTCTCTCTGACTGTCTTTCTTTGTCTGTCTGTCGCTGTCTCTCTTCCTGTCTCCATGTGGCTGTCTGCCGCTCTCTCTGCCTCCTTCTCTCTGCCTCCTTCTCTCTGCCTCTCTCTGTGTCTCTCTGCCTCTCTGTGTCTCCTGCCTCTCTCTGTCTCTCTCTGCCTCTGCCTCTCTATGTGTGTGTCTCTCTCTGCCTCTCTCTCGCTCTGGCTATCTGCCTCTCTCTGTCTCTCTGCCTCTAGCTCTCTTTGTCTCTCTCTGTCTGCCTCTCTCTCTGTCCCTTTCTCTCTTTCTCTCTCTCTGTCTTCCAAGGGTGGGCTGAGAATGTTACTTTGGGAGGTCGTTGGCGCTTGACCAGAGCTCATAAGCCCACAGCGTCCGATCTGGAACCGCAACCCCCCCCCCCCCTCCGTCCACTAAAAAAATCGCCCAAGTCCCTCCAACGTCGTTGTCGCAATTTATTTCGAAAGGTAGACAAAAAGATGATAAATTTTTCCTATAACTCCACCCAGGAACCTTGTAAAGGATTAAATTGTCTTTTCCACTTTTCAAATTGTGGTATCGTCGTAACCTACCCTCCACATTTAATATCGACGCAGATGACTGCATAGGATTGCTTAGTTTTGGGTATACCATTGGAGCAGCCGAACAAACAAACCCACGGCTGTCCTCATTTTGGACTCTGCTGATAACTAATGGCACCGTAGCTTGTCAGTGGACATTGTTAAAAGCCCATCTTTAGGCACGATGTGGTCTTTTTTTTGCAGCACGGTCTAGCTCGTTCCGTTGGCGAAGGTCATTCTGTACGTCCTAAAAAAACGCAGACCGTCAGACCCCGGTGACTAAGGACTATTTCGGTGTCACCGAGAATTAATTTGGATTTGATCGGACGGGAACTGTCACTTCCCCTCAGCTTCGGCAGAGCCCTAAATGTTTTGGAGCGGACCTGTCGCCAAATTTGGACACGTCCGGACGCAAGTGGAGGGAGGACTGGAGGAGAGAGGGAGGGGGAGGAGGGAGAGAGAGAATGAAAGAGGAGAGAGAAAGGAGGCCCTTGCCTCAAATTCCCTCAATCGGTCTATCCCGACATGACGCGGTGTTACTGCTGATTACCGCCCCACCAAAAAATTGTCTTTTTTTTAGTTTCGGTTGACTTGACTTGACTTTATTCGAATATCAAATGATCAAAGCAGTTTCAAAAAGTTACATGACATATCAAAAAAATTAATTAGTCTATCAAAGCAAAGATATTGATATTCGGGGAGCCCGTAAGAAGCAAGGCTTGTCTGGTACTGGCTCCCTGGAGAGATGGATTAAGTTAATAAAATAACATAAACGGTAAAGCAACAAGCAGAAAAGCTTGACGTTTGAGTTGAAAAATGACATGAAAATGAAATAATCAATTAAGTCTCTGTAGATAGGAACCAATTATTTGTAGCAGTAATTTACTTGGAACCAAACAATTCAATAAAAGGTTTTAATAAACAGCATATAGATTTACTTATCAGGTACATTAAGCGTGTTTTCAATAAGAGAGAGAAATTGAGTTTCTGGGGTTGTACTTGTAGACAGTTTCTTCAGAGATTGCTCGACTCGCCTGGAAAGTTTGGAAACGCAGGGACGTCACTTTGCTGTCGACGAGCCTGCTGTTCTTGGCCTGTCCCCTGAACATTTATGACGAGGGGAAAATATGCAAAGCCCCCAGTGAGGGGTTACTTTTCAATGGGATAAAAATAGGTCAGCGCATTGGTGTATTTGCCTTTTGTTATAGCTTCGAAACTATGGGCCTTATCGGGTTGTTGTGATATTCTCGTTTGTATTGTTTGAATGCAGCGTTGGGGCTTTGCACGCTTGCGTTAATGATATGGCCGCGTGGGGATGGTTAGGCTGAACATTGTCGCCTGTGTTTCGTATCAGAGGCGCGTTTGACGGGACAGAAATGTGACGGCTCGGCGATGACTGGAGACGGGACGGAGTCCGTCAGCCTTTTTTTAATTTGGATGCCCGGGGTGGGTTGATGGAGGGGGAGGGGGGGGGAGGGGGGTTGGGGTTGGTGATGAAACCGAGGGACGGATTGCCTGGCAAACCCGTGCCTTGCGTCACAAGCGGAGGACCACAGCTGGTATCATTGCGCTGGGGACATCGAGCTGTCTATTCACGGACCTGAATGGGGAAGCAGTCAGCGGAACAACCACATGGTTTCCAAAGCTTGCCCCATTATTGGTCCGGGTTGTGCGTTTTTGGTTTTTTTTTTTTAATGGCTACACTACTAAACAGAACAAAACCAAAACATCCCAGATTGCGCTCAGCGAGTATATTACGTCCATCGTTAATGTCATGGTTTGGTGCCGACCGTCCTGTCAAAACAGCTTCCTGCGCAAGATTGAGTCATTCGGTGACGCCTTTGTTTTGTTTTGATTCTTTGCGTTTCCTGAGCTGATCACTCGCGCGCGGTTTTGTTTGGTTTTGTTCTTCAACGGATACATTTTGCGGGCTGCGTCGTGGCCTTGCTGGAGGTCAGAGTTCAGGGCGCTTGCGCGTCGGGGGTGCGTGGACTGTAGAGCCCTGCGGCAAAGTGCCCAGGCTAGGTGGGCGCTCTCTCGCTTTATTATTATTATTTTTTTGGGGGGGGGGGCGCACGAACGTATCTGCCTCCAGACCAACATAACTGGCCGAGTGCCACACGGGGAACCCGTTACTCTCAATATAAACAGAGAGTAAAAATGAAACAAAAACAAAGTGAGACCAGCGTGGTCAGATATGGTCAGTAACCTTCGACCTGGTTGGGGGAGAGAGGAACAATTCAGAACTGTTTTTCTACTTAAATTTACTGCTCCCGACAAAACAGCGGAAGTATACATCACTCTGCATCCGTGGACAAAACGTTGGCGAGTCGATTCCCGGAGGCGGCGACCATGGGGCGAACTTTGACCTGTCCTCCATTCTGGCGTTCTGAGGGGAAGGGGAGAGAATGGGGGATATGGATCAAAGTGGATACTGAAGTGTGCAATCTGACCGCCACCGATTAACCAACACGATATTATTCGATTGTCACAAGAGAGGGCACAAATAAAGTGTTTGAAATAAGAAGAAAAAAACAACACCGGATGAACCTTATTAACGGATTATTCCCCCTCAAACCCTTCCCCCAATAAAACAAATTCTTTAGCGGTCGTTGGAGCGCGGTGGTCGGCCGGGGTCGAGCCGCTTCCTGCCCGGGGGTTGACCACGCGCCGTCACGGTGCTCCGTCTACTTCTCCTCGGAGTTGGGGGTGGGGTTGGGGGGAAAGACGGATATATTTGGCGGATTTATAGGAAAAACAACCGCGGTTTAATTGGCGTTGCCCCCTGGGGTATATTGTAGAAAGAAGGGGGAGATTCTAACCACGTGTGGGATTTGCAGTCAGCATGGAGCTATAACTATAGCTCCATCGTTGTAGCATAGAGGCTGTGGAGCATGGATCAAGGAAATAGAACTTGCTCCATGGTTGGGAGAGACTGGAAGTCTGTCGGGTGGTACCAATCTACCAATGATAAAAGTGACAGGGGGAGCACATGCTATTGCATGGCTCGCGTGTGTTGTCGTGTCCTTGGCGTTGTTACTGCGCGATATTAGGCTATATTATCAAATGGTCGGATAGTGTAGGCCAATATGAATAATATCGTCCGGTCTCGGTCGAGAGTTCTTAAACGGGGAGGGGTGTGGGGGGGGGTAGCAATTGTTCATTTCCGTGGTGTGGTTATCAGCGAGGTCAAAGGGGGTGGGGAGCGACTGGTGGGTGTAGAGGTGGCCCATTGGGTGAGCGGGTGCACGACGTGGAAGAGGGAGAGGGGTGGACTGGGGGACCGGGGTAGAGGTGAATGACGGCCTTCGTCCTTACCTTAGCACCTTGGGTTTCAGGTGGTCTTGCCACCCCCACCCCTGCATAGTGCATATCATAAACCCGCTTTTAATATCGTATTGGACCATTGACGAACCAGGGGGGGGGGCGGCATCCACAGGAAGTCCTTGGACAAAGCAGTCTGGGCCATTGAGATACTATACCAAAACCTTAAATCGGAATCGGAACAATCCCCTGTTGCCGACGTCAAAAGTCCCCGCCCCCCCCACAAGGTTAGTGTCAATCTAATCTGAGCAAGGCTCAGAATGTGAAGACTGGTATATGGTAAGCCGCTTGCTCAAACTCTATCGGCTACGTCTTTGGATAGCTCACATGGCTATGGGGAATATTTGGTTCATTTTGGGCTGCAGTCGCTGTGAAGCCGGGGGCTCACACAGTCTCATCACGTGCATCCGTAAGTCGGTCGAATCGGTCACGGTCTTTCAAACAGCTAAAAGTCTGATGACAGCCATTGAAATGTTATGATGCCGGACAAGACGCAGCCTTTAAAGTTTTACAGCCCTTCAGCTCCACGCTGGCTGCGCTATAATAAAACACCTCGTGTTCCGGGCACGCGTATGTTGTTTGGTTCACAATCAAAGGTGTCCCGTTTCAATGCTTGCGATACGGCAGACCTCGCGAGAACCCGCGATAACTAGCGCGCCGAGCGTTAATTGGTGGATGTTGGCGTAGAGGGCTTGGGATATTTTTTGGGGGGTGTGTCCTAGGCTGGTTCCCGTCCCCTACGTGGTCTCCAGACGTCTCGCGTCCTCCGAAATGGAGGACGCGAGACGTCTGGAGACCACGTAGGGGACGGGAACCAGCCTAGGTGTGTCCATGCCTTGTTAACATCAACTGACCGACGAGTCGTGCTTTGTGTTCCGTCCGCGCTTTTGCCCAAAGCGTCTCTTCGATGGAATCCGCAATTAATGCCGAATTGGAGGGGGAGCTGGTTGGTACTTGTGTAGAGGTCACACCTTCAGTATCTTCCCCCACACGCGCGTGCTCCCCCCGGGGAGTGGCTGTTAATTAATGCAATAAGCGCAACACGGTTTCATTATCTCTCAATCGTTGTGACACTCGTCGTACTTCCCCCTCCTCCTCCCCACCCCTCCGGAACTCGGGACGAGTGGTATGCGGTTATCCGACCCTCGTCCCAGACTTGTCTGGTCAGTGCAACATTCCCCATTCAATCGGGTGATAATTTGGAGAGTGGGTGAGAGAAAGAGCGCGCGCGCGTGTGTGTGCGTGAATTACCCCCCTCGCATCCGCGCGTGATGGACACGTTCTGTATCTGGCACACGACACCAGCTGGTGCAAAGACTCGGTTTTTTTTAGGAGGATCGATGCCCAGGCCTCTGGGTCTGGGAACGCGTTGTTGTGTTTCCATCATCTGCGCGATTGGCACCTTTGTTCTACGAAGAAAAAAACAACGCCTCGGCCTGCTGTTCTGGGCCAATCCTTGCGTCTCTCTCTGTCTTTCTCCCCCGAAAAAAAAATCTGACGTATTTCCCAGCACACCTATGCAAACTGCACACTGCAACAGAGTCTGTCTTGACAGTGACAGCTACGTCGTGTATACGCGCATACAGAGAGTTTCCTGATCGTCGTCAATCTCGCTTATTACGTAAGGTGGCGCAGGACGACCTTCCGTCTTCATTAGGGCGGCTAATGGCAAGATGCTTCTGACTGGCGCCCCCACCTCATCATCAGACGCTGTCGAGTTATTTGGCTGGGGAGGTTCGAATAGCTCAGGCGGTACCGTACATCGGACGCCAGAGTTCAGGGTTCCGATCCTGTAATTATTTTTTACCTACAAGCAAAAAAAAAAAAAACACCACCAAGTCGGTTTCCTTCTCGTTTACGTGTTTGTTTAGTACGGTGTGCTTGCCTCAGATAACGTCCGGTAGTATTTCGGCATTGTGTATGGTGTGGCATGTATTAGTAATAGGCTCCTCCTCCTCGGATTAATAGATACAGCTCTCTCATACTTTCGTTTTGGGTCGAGATCCGGGTGAACCCGAAGGGTCGCTGGATTTCGAAGAAGCTTGGTTTTATTGTGGCCGCCTGGGAGCGTGGATGGTATCGGGAGATTTGGCAAGTGGAAGACAGGGTTGATGGCTGGCTTATCAATAGCCTTCGGGCTATTCGCGACCTCGAGGGGTGGAGGGGTGGTGGTGGGGGGGGGGAGACGCGTCTGGGTCTTGCCACGTGCCGGGATTTACCGCAATACACGATCGTTTATTACTACGGGCCGTCATCTGCAGCATCCCCCCAAGCCAACCCCCCGCCGTCTCTGGCCTCGTGTGATCCGGGCTGTGTGTCCCCGAGTCCCCAGACCCGCTGTCCGCCAATCGTTGAGCCGCTGTACCGTGGAGGCTAAATGCACGGAGACAGCAACAGCAGCATTCCAGTCCGTATACATGCGCTGCATCAGCTGCAAGCTTTCTCACCGCAGTGAACGGGCAGTTTATGCGCTATTAGTATTACGCTCCCGTATAAGTAAAATAACAACCGAAATCCGCCCCACGATGAAGGGAACCACCTCCCCATCCCCCAATCCCCCTCCAAAAAAAAAAATTCATTCTTGTCCAAATTTGCTCGGCTATTCTATCCCCTTGTTGCCGCGTTTAAAAGTGTAAACGGGACATTTGCCTCTCTGTTTTGTGTACGGCGTTTGTTTGAGAAGCGTGGCCGACTCGAATTCGAAACCGTGCTCGACAAGGTCGGCGTATTAATGTATGGGGGCCCGTGTGTGCTTAAGGAATTCGCGCTGGAGTTCGTGTTGGGGCTTCGTCGTGTTTGGGGGAGAGTTGGAAGAAGAATATTGTTTGGTGGGTGGGGGGGGGAGGGAAAGAAAGAAAATACTCAAACAACCCACCAGTTGCCGTGGGTTCAACCGTCTACGCTGCTGGCCGTGAAATCGCCCCTCCCCGTTGCCCGGATTAAAGACAATTAAATAGTAGTAGGCCTACACCCTCCCGCAACCTCCTTCGGAGTCCTGACTACCTCCGACCTTGGATGTTGTTGGGGAGCTATCTGCGTCTTTGACGGTCTAACGCTCACGTTGAGTCCCGGTAGCTGCCGTGTCACCGTCTTTTCACACCGTCATCATCTCCTTAATGTATCCGTGTTGAACTTGAAACCAACCCGGTGTAGCGGTCTGATCAGGGGGTCCCATGCTCAGATGAGACCGTTACCATTACATAATTATATGGATAAAATCGTCATGCGCAGTGCGCATGGTAGTTGTACATTTCGAAGGCCGTGCTGAGTCGATACGGCCATTGGCAATGCAGCGCTTTCAGGCACGTTCGTTGACCAGTAGTTATTTACCAACTCGCTCAGTACGGAGCCTATAGTACCTAGGCCTAGAACTTGCAGTTTTACATTGAGGAAGAAATGATACAGTACTGTTGTTCCCCATAAAAGGGTGTATCGATTGACTTCATACAATCAAAAGCAAACTGCGTTCGTTCGCGGAAAATCGTAAACAACATTCAAATGAAGGGCGCACTTACGTGCTTGGTTCACTGACTCATCTGAGCACGCTGAGGAACTGAGAACGTTGCTGCAACGTGCTGAGGTGAGCCAGTGACGTCACGGCTCAACTCATCACGGGGGCCCATCTGAGATCGTTACACCGGATCTGCCCCTGTACTATACGGTTCGGCCAGGCAGTTCGGCTAGGCAGTTCGGCTGAGCAGACCGCGCCCCACCTTCTCAAGGAGACATGAGTGGAGGTCTGGATGAATAAGGGGGGGGGGGTGGATTTCGGTTGAAACCGGTGGTCCTTGATGTCCGCTAATACAATAGCATAACTTATTTGATGTACCACAGATTGTCCAATTTGTGGGCCGTCCAACTTGGCGAGGAGTTGTCCAATTTGGCAAGGAGTACCGGTATATATAACATACCGTATACACTATACACAGTACTCATTATTCATCGACCATAAACGCGAACCTGCACTGGCCCGTGCAACCACCGCCGTCAAAGTTTCCCTCCAACTTACTGGTAGTGAGTGGTATCACTCTGACAAATTGCAGGCCTAATTATTGTGGGTTTTTTTTAATGAATGCCAGAGAGCGTACTCTTTTTGCTGCGCATATTTATTTTGCCGTTTGAAATTCAATTGGGAATTTGCCTTGCAAATTCGGAGCGGGTGGAGGGGGGAAGGGATGCATGGCGCATGTCGATAATAATTAATGGCGGTACTAGCGGACAAGAAGTGACCGATGGATTAAACAGAGGGAGAGAGAGAGAGGGTGAGAGAGAGAGAGAGAGAAACAGGGAATAGAAACGGCATTGATCTGCCAACCATATGGCGCGCCCGCAGTGACAGAATATGAAATGTCCTTTCGGAAGAGGACTAAGCCACGGACACGTGGTGAGATATCCACGGCATGGTTATTGTGCGCGGACAATGGTGGACTGCGACTGTTTCTGTATACCCCGTCGCCGACTGAGAGAGAGATTGAGAGAGATTGGGAGAGACTGGAAGAGAATGGGAGAGAGTGACAGAGACTGGGAGAGACTGAGAAAGACTGGGAGAGAATGGGAGAGAGTGACAGAGACTGGGAGAGAATGGGAGAGACTGATAGAGACTGCGTGTGAGAGATTGAGATAGACTGTGAGAGACTGGGAGAGATTGAGAGAGACTATAGTGGGATATACTGGGGTAGACTGGGGAGAATGAGAGATACTTGGAGGGACTGGGAGAGACTGGAAGACGCTGGGCGAAACTGGGAGAGCGGGAGAGACTGGGCGATACTGGGAGAGACTGTAGTGAAGTAGTGTAGACTGGGAGAGATCCGAGGAAGGCTTGGGAACAATGAGAGACAGACAGAGAGAGAGAGGGAGAGACAGGTAAAGAGAGAAAGAGACAGTCGCTCGCTCGCCCAATTTGTGTCAACACCGTAGGTATGTAAACAAGCTCACACGACGAACGTGGAAGCAAAAATAGAACGCCCGGCCAATTTTGACACCTCTCGGCTAGCCGAAGAATACTGCCGCGTGCGATCTTTTCCAGTACCAAAAAGCATGAAACACCCCCCCCCAAAAAAAAAAAAACACCACAAAAACACAAAAACACAAAAAAATCCCTTATTTGGTGGCATTATTGAATGCTCCATTGAGTCCAACTGTTTTTTAATCCCCCCTTTTTTTATTTCTATACTGCATACGACCTTGCTGTGAAGCAGCGGTCGTGATTCCCATGCACTCTGTTTTTGGGGGGTGTCTTTGTCTCGGTAACAAGCCGGGGCATTGTCTGTGGCCTATTACTAGTATTAGAGCTCAATAACTCAATCGGGAAACGCTCGTTACTGGGGTACCTTGCGCGTGCACGAAAAAAAACACCAGACCTGGCTGTAAGTGTAAGCGGGTGACGACGAGGTTTGTCTGCACAATGTGTAGTCCATTATGTATCGTGTTGTGTACAGGGCAATGTTTTACCGCGCCGTGGTGAAAACAGCAACTGTATTTGGTACAACCAACTATTTGGTACAACTGTATTTAGTACAACTAGCAACTGTACTTGATACAACAGCAGTTGTATTGGGTACAATATCAGCTGTTTTTGGTACAATATCAGCTGTATTGGGTACAATATCAGCTGTATTGGGTACAATATCAGCTGTATTGGGTACAATATCAGCTGTTTTTGGTACAATATCAGCTGTATTGGGTACAATATCAGCTGTATTGGGTACAATATCAGCTGTATTGGGTACAGTATCAGCTGTATTGGGTACAATGTCAGCTGTATTGAGTACAAATCAGTGCCTATCACATATTAGACCAACAAAATACGCCCAAATTGGATTCCCGCCGTATGTCCGAAGTAAATTGATTCTAGTGGGTTACAAAATATGGTGAATGAGTCCGTTGCAACCAATAATGTTGAACCTTGCACCGTGCGAAGGGTTTTTACCGTTTCTGTTGTTTTTCTTTTTAAAGAACTGTTTGGTGTAGTTTAGTCTATTTTTTTTTACTAGGCGCAGAGTGTGTGCAATCAATGTCACCGCGCGGTCTACCGGGTTTTCGCGTGTAGCATCAGACACGCGGTGACATCTGCAATCGTATCCTTCCTCGAAAACCCCCGATTTTGAAGCGAAAAAAAAAATGCAAATCACGATGTGTGGAAAATTCGTTCAGAGAGCGAATCGACCGCGCGCATAGCGAAACGAGCGTGGAGTGGCATTACAAATGCACGCATCCATTGTCCCGGGAGATGGACGTAATTACCCCGCCGTTTGCGACACAAACATAAAAAAAATAATGGTTTAAAATGACAATTTCGATTTTTTTTTTTTTCGGTGTGTGTGTGGGGGGAAATGTTTACTCATCGTCGCCCCAGCTGTGACCATCTACAGTCGATGGGCATTGAGTCTCTGCGCTACATACAGCGTTGCTGGTGATGTGCCATGCGCACACTCTCAGCGTATACTATACCGATGCCTATCTATATCCATCTTACCTCGCTGTCACCAGCTTTCAATTTCGAGCGATAAGGACCGCCAGTCTTGTATATAATGTTAGGCCCCCCCCCCCCCGTTTTCCCATTGGTGTTTGCGTGGATTCGAATTACAGAGATATGACAACGGGCTCTTTCTATCCCATTAGTGGCCTTCATTACGCCAATGTGGACGCGCTGAAAAGATCTTCTAAGTGCTATTGTGTCCCTGATAGGTCGGTCCTAGCGATGGGAGTCTGTATTATTTTTTGTTGTTTCGCCAGGACTATATTGACCCCATCTACTTACTGTAACAACTGGTAAAATCTTTCACTTTCAATTTTCAATGAAAATGTATAGGTCGTGTGTACTGGGTAAGTGCTCTTTTGCAAGGATTCGTGGGTAGTTTTGACAATAAGCAATTGACCCACTCAATGGCTGATTTTGAATTACTACAAATACAACGGGCAGTCTTCTCATTTTGGAAATGTTGGGCACTCTTCTTTATTCAGAATTCTAATTGGGGTTTTTTCGCTCCTCTGTATGTCTGTCTGTCTGTCTTTCGGTCTGTGTGTGTTTGTGTGTCTCTTTCTGACTTTCTGTCTGTCTTATGCTTGGCTCTCTGTTTGCCTTGCTGACTGTCTGCCTGTCTGTCTCTCCCTAGTGTCTGTCTGCCTCTTTCCACAGGCTTCCATGCTGGATATAAAAGAAAAATACCGGTTTGCAGTTTACAAAATCGAAAAAACAAAAACACCGCTGCTGTTTTTGATATTTGATGCTCGAGTAACTCTCTCGTTCTCTCGTCCCTCGCATAATATTGGACGCGGCCATCGTTTGCCAGTTAATAATATTCGCATATACAGGGGATTAAGGGATGGGCCTGGTTTTTAATTGCTTCGGTTGTAGATAGGGCCTATGATGTCCGCAATCACCAACCATATACACGCCCCCAGAAATTCCTCTGTAAAAAAAAAAAAAAATGTTGTCGGAAAAATGCGTCGGCGCCAGGTGGTAATGACATTTTGAGGGTTAAATGAAAAGCATCAATTATTGCGAGTAAGGGACAGTCGGTGAACATGTTTTCCCCCCTGCGGAACGCCGGGTCCCCGCTCCGCCGGGAATCGCGTCCAACCGTCGGTATAGCTCTCGCCCTCTTGTCCGCCTCTTCGGATGTCACCATCTCACCGGACCTTTTTTTTTTTTTTACTCTTTCCTTCCAACTTTGGTTCCAAACGCCATAGAGTGCAGCATATAGTAGAGCTTGCTTTATTATACAGTAGCAGGTGCCGAGAAGGAACGAGAAATGCAGTACACAAGGCTCGAGATGATGATTATCTTCATGAAGTGCGCCCTCAAGAGATGGGAGTTATGAGACATTGGTCGTTCATTGTTGTTGTTTTTTTGCTAAAAAGTGGATGACCTTCAATGCTGTTGCCGCTGTGATCACAAATCACAGGAGTGTCTATAGCTTAGTCATTGAATCTGTAGAGCTTTCATGTCCCACAAACCGCAAAATGGTTACGAATGCTAGTATTGTCGGAGCGCCAGACAACACCGCTGGCCAGTCATTGTTTGGGTTTGGGACGCAAGGGGTGGTGAGTGGTGGGTTGGGGGCAGGATTTTTAGCACAATTCAGGCGGGGTCATTTCGGGTGTGATTTGGCGGACAGAGTCCTCTGGTCCGGGTCAGTCCGACCGAGCCAGGCATGTGACCAGCCCGGGGGTACCTGGAGGCGCGCTGACCACCGAGGATCTGAGTCATCTGTCCTTGGTCGGTCTTTGGCCTCCGAAGTACATGTAATTGTACAATATGTACCCTGGGCTCACATCGAACTTCGATGAGTGAGCAACCAGGTTTGTTTACCGCCTCTCACCCGTGTACACTCTGTCTCTCCCAAGGTGTAGAACAAAGAGTTAGCAGGACAGCTTCTTACCACGTTCTGCCTCTCTCTGGAATTCCCTTCCTTGCTCATGATCCCCACCTGCGAACGTTCTTGCCCCTTTTTTTAAGAGGAATGTCAATTCCTACATTATCTCCTTCCTTCCTGAGTTCCTCCCTATCTCCTTCCTTCCTTAGCCCTTCACCTTCAGTGGCCTTGTTTTGGGCGAATCCGCATCAATGAATATAAAGAGCATGGCTATCAATCATGTGTCTCCTCAATTTTATTGCGCCCTCTATAGGCCACGTGACGTATAGTGGCAACAAACATGGCGGCCCCATATCAAGGTGTCGCAGTGTTGTCAAGCGCAATGACGATTGTTGGACGAATTTGTTCGATCGAGGCTTTTCTTCAGTCTCGAAATCTATGAAGAGCAATCCTGAGATTGTACCCAAGACCTTACCTGAAAACCCACTATATAAAGTCACGTAATGACATCGCTAAATCGGTGTATTGTACGAACGCAGTTTTTACTTTTAGACAAATCGCGACTGACGACTTACCCTGCGTATACTTGATGCACAGCAGAGTACATACAGGCTATAGTATCACGAGACGTCCGTAGGTCGACCTTCCTTTTGTTAACATAAAATGTGTCTACCCCTTGTACTTTCCCCTAATTACTGTGCCGCTGAAACCCCGGTGGGAAATCAGATCTAGTTTGTCATTTCCTTCAGCAAAACATCACAGTGCTACCTTTACCAAGAACAAAATGTAGGGCTATTGCTATTGGATGGATTTTTGATGCTCTTTAGTGAACCTGGCCGTTCGTTTTTGTCTGAGACCTGTTAATTCATTCACAGAGTCCACGCGGTCACACTGTAGGATGGTAAAGCCATCGAATGCCTGGACGCGGGACATCCGGTTCCTGGATTTTTTTTCGGTGGCGGTCAAAGTTCAAGCCCTATTGGCCCTGGCTGCTATGAAACCTACACCCCCCCCCCACACACACACACCCCACAGCCACACACTCTAAACACCCCACTTCCCCTTTATCGCGAAATGCAAGCTCTCCCGGGAGACGAAACTGCCAAGAATTATTGTGACGGCGACTAGGATTGGAATGGGGAAATAACGGAGTCCCGGGAAATTGTTATAACAATCATTTGCCAGGCAGGGAAGATTGAGAGAGAGGTAGATTGAGGGAGAGGAGAGAGAGAGAGGGGGGGGGGGGACACAGAGAGGGGGAGAGAGAGGGGGGACACAGAGAGGGGCAGGGTGCAAATGTCGATTTGGGGAACCCCCTCAAAATTGGTTCAGAAACACATCCTTGAAATAGACGCTGCTAGAATAAACCTATAGATCTCGGAAACTCTTGAGTAATGGGCGATTTTCGGTTTTGTTTTTGTTTTGTTTTTCCCTCCACGGCAGCTACCACAAAGATCCACTCCAACGGCGACAGCAGTAGCGGTAGCGGAGGAGGAGGAGGAGGAGGCGGCGGGGAGATGTCGGCCGGAGCCGGCGTCATCCACCACAAGAAGTTCCGGCCCGCCGGCGGCATCGCCCCGTCCTCGATGGTAGCGGCGTCGGCGGCGGCGTCGGCCCCGACCAAGAAGCGACGCGGCAACCTGCCCAAGGAGGCCGTCAGCATTCTGAAGCTCTGGCTGTACGAGCACCGCTACAACGCCTACCCCAACGACCAGGAGAAGATGCACCTGGCCCGCGTGGCCAACCTGACGCTCCTGCAGGTCTGCAACTGGTTCATCAACGCCCGGCGCCGCATCCTGCCCGACATGATCCGCCGCGAGGGCCGCGACCCGGACAAGTTCACCATCAGCCGGCGGTCGCCGGGCAAGCTGGGCGCCGGCAGCGGGGAGGGCGGCAGCGGCCAGTCGTCGGACGGCGAGGAGGGCGGCCCGGCGGCCGACGGCAGCCCCGAGGAGGAGAAGGCCCACGCCCGAGTCAACCTGGACGAGTCGCGGCTCTCGGACAGCGGCAACGAGGCGGACACGTCGTCCATGAGCGCCAGCGGCTACGACTCGCCGCCCTACGAGTCGGACGGCTACTCGGAGGGGGCGCCCTCGCCTCGCCCTTCCCCCTACCACAGCCACCACCACCACCATCACCGGCAAGAGCAGCAGCAGCAGCAGCAGCAGCAGCAACAGCAGAGCGAGTTCTCGCAGAGCGACCTGATGTGCATGGAGAGGGACGTCTCCAGTCCCTCGCTGAGCGAGGCCGGCTCGACCAGCGCCGGCCGCGGCTGCAGCCCTCCCCTGAGCCAGCCCGGTGCCGCCTCTGCCTTCCACCACCAACCCAACAACCACCACCACCACCACTACTCGCACCACCGTGCCTCTCCGCTGACAGTGCTGCCCCCGGGCCCCGCTCCCGGCCCTCTCAGCAATTACCCCGGCCAGTTCCAGTACGCCGGCTCGCCGTTAGGAGCCGGCCTCCCCGCCGGCCTCCCTGCCTCCCACTACCACCACCATCACCACCTCCACCACCAGACGGAGCTCTACCGCCACCTGGAGTCGGGAGCCCGCGTCCCGGCGCCCGCTCACTCCAGCCGCCTTCCGTCGACGACGGCGGCGGCGGGACCGGGCCAGCAGCAGCAGCAGCATTCGCCGGCGACCGGCGGCGGCGGCTCCTCGCAGACTCCCCCTCCCTCGCCGCCCAGGAACGCTTCCCCGTCGCCGCCGGCGTCCCGTCGACCCTCGCCGCCGGCGGGGGACGTGCACAGCTTCAGCCGGCTCTACATGCTGATGGACGTGGCCATCTCCCGGCAGGAGGGCGAGCAGAGCAGGCTCCAGCACCAGGGGCACTACGGGCAAGCCGTGGCCTGCCTGTAGCCCCCCTCCCCCTCCCCTGTCCCGAAAAGGGCCCCGTGCCAGCGGTTCACTGACAGACACTGTGGACAGGCGGACAGGACCGTTATGGCGGGTGTGTACCGGACTTGGGCTTGGGCTTGGGCTCTGGCTCAGCCTTGGACGCGGCCTTGGACGCGGGCTCGGGCTCGGGCTTTGTAATCCGTTATGCATAGCCTGGGAGATGGTGCTGGTGTATCACTGAATTCGACGATATGTGTACCAGTGCCGAGTTTTCACCGAGAAACTATGGTCAAAAGCTTGCCCTGAGAAGAAACGCCAGAGGGTGAGGGAGATGAAAGCCGGAAGACCCAGTCCTTGTCCAAGGCTTCATTTCGTATGAAGAACCCACTCGCGTCGACGAAAACACCTGAAAGCGCCTGGCTGTGCCGCCACCTCCCAACAGAGGGCGCCCTGCCGAAGTGACGTCACGAGCACCGAGGGCCAAAATCACACCCCAGAACTGACCTGGAAAAGCCATTTTGGCTTTTATATCCGACAGCTTTCAGAACTCCCGCGGTCACTGAGTGGCGTCTGCCTTAGATTGGGCCGCTACGCACTCTCTGAAAGTGAACTGCTCTTAATTAACGAAACAAACTGACATAATGTCACCACCGTGGTGCTGGGTTTCTTGTGGTGTTATTATTTTTTAATTAATTAATTAATCAATTGTTTTTTGTGGGGGTTGGGGTCTAAGTGTGCCTTGTTTTCATACCTTGAAAATGCCTTGTGTGGGCGCCGTTATTGAGGGCGTGAATGGAAGCGAAAGTAGAGACAGATTTTCTTCTTCTTTTTATTGCATGCACAAAGGACCCAAAGATTTCTCTGGTACAAGGGGAAGAGAGAGAGAGAGAGAGGACTGATATTTTGGGTTTCATGTTTTTTTTGGATGGATCGAGTGCTCTGTCCGAACAAGCTCTAATGACCTCAAGTGCCATGCCATGTCCAGACACGTAGTCCGGTCTCGGACCAGAATTCTTGCAAGAATTTTTTTTCAACCGACCTCTTGAGTTCATGTCTTAAAAATGACGCAGTTTTGTTTGTCGTTCTAGGTTTTTTTTAACATCTGCGTCGCAGCAATGGCGCACCATACCAGACTTAAGGAGAAAGGTGTCACCTTTTTGGCGTCCGTACATTTTTTTTTTAATTCTCAGGACCGTATGGGATTGAAGAGAAAAATTAATATTCGAGGTAGCACGTGTCAGCCCTTCCAAAGCTGTTGTTTCGTAGATGATATAAACTTATCCCCTTCTCGTAGACTGGACAAGGCAATACTGACGTCGTACTGCCACCAACGAAATTATTTTGTTGTATTATGAAATGTTTGTTCAGCAGAACTGAACGAAGGGACGGATATTCCTGTACAAGGGGACGTTCAGACTGATTTTGCACCGAATCAAAAGATGATATACAAAAATGTTGCAAACTGCAAAAAGATGTGCATTGTTTTATTTACACGTGGACACCAAACGAGTCTGGTACCTTGGAGACAAAAGGGTGGTATTGAGTGGACGGACTGCGGAGTAGTCTGGTCTCTCACGCAGCCTAAGACACGAATTGCAGTTGCTTTTACCGCGTGAGAGAGAGCGCTGACTATTTTTGGATTTTTTTGAAAATCGATTTAGTTGTCTCCGTTTGAAGAAAAAGATCTTGAGGATGTGTGGGGGGAGGTTGTGGTTGTCAAATGGGTCACGGGTGGCTGAAGTCAAGGTCATGTTTCCCGGAAGTCACTTGTTTTGCGGTCAGAGGTTAGCATAGGCCTATGCCTTATCGCACAACCGAAATAAGAAACAAAATGAAAACAAATTCTTAGCGCATTGGACGTCACCACGACCGATGTTTGAACAAAATACCAGAAAGAGTGGTTAAAAATTTAAAAACATTACCTCACCATCGCTGCCATAAACTTTGGTTTTTGTTTTCTTATCAGGGAACGCTCCCCGTTTGATAATTTTTGTAAAATATGAAAGAATGGAGTATTTTGATAACGTGTGTTTGATTTGATCTTCCACGGGGAAAAATCACAGGATTTGAAATTGACGGAGTGACACTAATGCAATCTGATTTTACGATGAGTCATTTTTTTTTGGACAGAAATATTTGTACAATATCAATTTTTTTTCCTGATCAGAAAAATGAAATTTGCTTCCTTTTTATTGGCTCAAAAGCATTTTGTTTATATTTTGCTTGTTTTCTTTTCTTCCCCTCTCCCTTTCCTCTTTGTTCTTCTGGGAATGTTGATTTAGACATTGTTTAGACCTAGAAATTGTTATTTTCTCCGGAGTACAACTAATAATCAACTATAGATTGGATCATTTTGCATCGTCTTTCCGTTATGCAATGTGTATCGCCAGTTAGAAATAAACGAACACTCTGTGTACACACACGAAGATTGTGATGATGAGTAATGTCGCCCGCATTTTGTTCGTGTGAAGGTAGGTAGGCCTAGCCTAACTAGACCGATTGCGCGACCAATATTTACATGCCATTGCGTGGTCATGTTTGCATCGCATTTGGTGCAGAACGGGAGTGGAAATGAGCAAAGAAGACAATCATAATTATTGTCCACATTCTTCTTTGTACATTTCTGTCGCTGCTCTGTGCCAAATGAGATGGCATCTGGAAATTAGCCTATTGTTCCTGAAGTTATAGGATCTTTGGTTCAGACACCGTGCTATGCTAAAAGTGGTCTATCTTCGGTTTGAACTGAAAAGGGTATATCTATATAGTTGTGTCTGAACGGTCTACGTAGACCGTTTTGGGTACTAGAAACGGTCTCCATGGTCTATCTTCGAGAACTTTGACCGCCGAGGAGTGCTAGTGACGGACGGTCTCCGTAGTACAGTGCAGTCACCGGTCAAAGCGCTGATCACGTCGAGCAAAACCTCATCAAAGGTTTTCCCTATAATTGTGGGGGACCCGCCGAAAACAAAGGCATGTAAAAGGTAGCATACTTGACGAGAACAGTTCCCGAGTGTCGCCGCACGCGAGTCCTATTGCTGTGTGTACATTTTGTTCGGCAAGCTGAGAACGAAATCGTTCCCTGTCTGTGCACGCCAGCTCTAGCCATGCACCAACGCGCAGCCGTGACTGCGTCGCTTTTCCAGTTGGCAAAAATCTAAAGTCTCAATCTCAGGTTTCATGGCACATTGAGTTCGAAACTTACAGCGTATACTGCGTGGTATACATGTATGCATGCAGTCTTCAACGCGGGTCAGTGATGTGGTGAATTAAATCAATTACTCGAGTTCAGATTTACCGAAAGGAAAACAGCGGATTATTCTCGCCGAAAGCGCGCCTTTGGTGCCGGTTACTCAACCGCGAGGAATCCACTTCGGAGGCGAGGATCGGAGTGTCGCTGGGTCGGGTCGTGACCATGAAACGCACGGTCCGGGGGTGTAGCTATAGCTTGTTTGGGACAAAGACACACAGAGGCTTCAACAAGTTCCAGTCAACCAAGGGAGCGGTTTTTCATTGAGCGGTATATACTCCCAGTATACTTGCGGTTTCGGTCACGCAATGCTGGATATTCTGAATCTGCCGTTTCCCCAATCAGCCTTGCAATACTTCAAAAAGAAAATGGATGTATTGAACTGTACGGCAATTGCAAACCTACCGCTAGGCCAAGTTACTCCCGAAATGTCTCAATAAGGCGACTATGGCTAATAGCTATACCCCTCCAGAACAAACGGTTGAATGTAAAAGTTGGTGGCATTGCATTTTTGTACTGAGGTGAGCAACCACCAATAGTATTTTACACAGCAGAACAGACAAAGTTAACGTAGAAGGTGGTGGCAATCCGTGTCTGCCTGAGGTGAGCTACCGTACCATCTGGTAGAACAGACACAAATGTAGAAGGTGGTGGCAATGCCGTGTCTCACTGAGGTGAGCAATCACCTGACAGAACAGAACAGACAAATGTAGAAGGTGGTGGCAGTGCCGTGTCTCATTGAGGTGAGTAACCACCTGACAGAATAGACAGACAAAATGTAGAAGGTGGTGGCAGTGCCGTGTCTCATTGAGGTGAGTAACCACCTGACAGAAAAGACAGACGCATGTAGAAGGTGGTGGCAATGCCGTGTCTCACTGTGGTGAGCAACCACCTGACAGAACAGACAGACGCATGTAGAAGGTGGTGGCAGTGCCGTGTCTCACTGAGGTGAGCAACCACCTGACAGAACAGACAGACAAATGTAGAAGGTGGTGGCAATGCCGTGTCTCACTGAGGTGAGCAACCACCTGACAGAACAGACAGACAAATGTAGAAGGTGGTGGCAATGCCGTGTCTCACTGAGGTGAGCAACCACCTGACAGAACAGACAGACAAATGTAGAAGGTGGTGGCAATGCCGTGTCTCACTGAGGTGAGCAACTACCCGACAGAACAGACAGACAAATGTAGAAGGTGGTGGCAATGCCGTGTCTCACTGAGGTGAGCAACCACCTGACAGAACAGACAGACAAATGTAGAAGGTGGTGGCAATGCCGTGTCTCACTGAGGTGAGCAATAACCTGACAGAACAGACAGACAAATGTAGAAGCTGGTGGCAATGCCGTGTCTCACTGAGGTGAGCAACCACCTGACAGAACAGACAGACAAATTTAAAAGTAGAAGGTGGTGGCAATGACGTGTCTCACTGAGGTGAGCAACCACCTGACAGAACAGACAGACAAATTTAAAAGTAGAAGGTGGTGGCAATGACGTGTCTCACTGAGGTGAGCAACCACCTGACAGAACAGACAGACAAATGTAGAAGGCGGTGGCAATGCCGTGTCTCGCTGACAAAGCAGACAAAGCAGACCGACAAAGCAGACCAGACAAGTGCAGAATGTGATGGCAATGCAGTATACCATCGATGTCGCGCGGTTGACTACGGTTGACTCGAGAATAAAAGACAAGGACTAAGAGAGAGGCCGTCTCCCCCATCCATTCTAGTTTTCAACACCCGAGACCATTGTTGGCAGTTGCTGGCACCACGCGCTTCTTGTCTTCGCGTATTAGATATCGGGGGGGGGGATTATTTTCATCACAATGATGGGTCAATCGAGAGGGGTAATAACTCCTCCATGACCGCATGTACTCCAGTTAATCCTCCCGGGGGGTGGGGGGGGGTGGGGCAGGCTTATCTGTCTGCCGGGAGGAGGGAAGATAAAAATTGATCACTACGGCCCACCATTGAATTACTCAATTCCTCACCTTTGTAGTAGTTCTTTCTCCATGGTAGTAGCGAGTGGGCAAGATGGACGGACGGACGGACAGACAAACAGACAGGCAGCCAGACAGACAGACTGGCAGACATACAGGCAGACAGGCAAACAGACAGGCAAACAGACAGACATACATCGTCAGACTTGAAGGAAGGGGCGGACACAGCTGCAGGCAGGCAGACAGACAAACAGACAGACACACATAGAGGGATGGACTAATAGCAGATAAACAGACAGACACTCGGGAAGACAAATAGACATACAGAAATATAGATAGATCGACAGACATCGGCAGAGGGGGAGAGACAGACAGCCTATAGCTAACGAATACACAGACAGAGCGAGTGAAAGAGGGGAGAGAGAGAGGGGGAGATAGAGAGAGAGAGAGAGAGAGGGAGAGAGAGAGAGAGAGGGGAGATAGAGAGAGAGAGGGAGAGAGAGAGACAGAGAAGGAGAGAGAGAGACAGAGAGAGAGAGAGGGAGAGAGAGAGGGAGAGAGAGGGAGAGAGATAGATGGAGGGAGAGAGATGGAGGGAGGGAGAGGGAGGGAGTGTGAGAGAGAGAGATGGAGGGAGAGAGAGATGGAGAGAGAGACGGTGGGGAGGATAGAGGGGCTAGGCCTACAATTGAGAGGCTAAGGCTTTGAATTGCACGCAGGTCTACGGTAGCCGCGCAGGGCTGGATACCGGCTTCCACATTCTCGACTTCACTTTAATACTGGTGGAAATGCACCCAGCCGTTACCAGCTTTCTTTACCCGTGGACAGTCCCCCGAGGCTATAATGACGCACGGTAAAGAGAGAAAAAAATACCCAGGCTTGTTAACATCCATTGAAGAGGGGATTGGTATGATTAATGTCATGGCGACCACTTAATCCCCTATCGGCCTAACGCGTAAGAAGTGGCGGGCTATCGTCTTCATCCGATTAGCGATAACATTCAGAGGATTATTCTCCTGTCAGATTCCTGTTCATGATCCTCACTTAACAGTACGATAAAAAAAATAGGCCTAACCTCTGAAAGGTCAGTTGTGAGGTCTGTAGTTTTCCCATACCTAGTGGCTGTTGTTACGGCAGTCTTCCGTGTGGTTCCCTGACTTTACAGTATTTTTCAGGATGTTTAGCTCTTGGAACCAGACTTATCAGCTAATAGACTGGTTCAACCAGCCTGCAATGCTGACGAAATACAATCAAGTCAGGGAACCACACGACTGCCGTAACAACAGCCACTGCGTTTCCCATAACCTACCCATTCGTACGCCTTCGTATTAGTGGTTTTACCTATAGTCATTAGTACAGTAAGAGGTCAAATGTCGTAATCTGAAAGGTCATAGGTTATAGTACTCTCAGCTATGGTGATACCCTGACTCGTGCCTTTTTTGAAAGGGATAACACAACATTGGTCGAGGTCAAAGAATAGCATCCATACGTTGTCTGATCCAACATATGCATGAAATAGCACACCTGTGAAAATTTCAGCTCAATCCGCCAACCGAGTCTCGAGAAAATCGTGAAAACCGCTTCTTTTGCTTCGCGAAAATGCAGCATTCAACGTATTGTTCCGAAAAAATCGTTTACATCTAGGGGTGAGACGTAAACTATTTCTTTTACTCTTTTCTCCAAAAATACAACATTTTAGGCAGAAATAATTCAGTGCGAGGTTTCTACTATAACCATCTTCAAACTGTATAAGTTTCATGTAAATCTGTGAATTTTTGAATTTTTTTCTGTTTTTCGATCTTACCAATGTTGTGTAGGGGCTTTAAGCCATCTCCGCACTGTTTGAAAATGGAGTTCATTCTTGTATGATTTGATCCCGTTTCGAGCGTGCAAATTCGTCCCTGGCTACAGTGAGACAGATTTTTCTACTTTCTCAGATTACCATTTGAGCTAAAACCTTCGCAGGATTGCTTTTTTTGGAATTTGTAATTGTGGCAATCGTTTGACCTTAACCAATCTTGTATAGGGCCTTTAATGCCAAAGCTCCATTGTTTTCTGCCAGTCAGTGAGTCACCCAAAAATTCGAATGCAAGTGAACAGGGCAAGCACCACGCGAAACACGGTTGGCAATCCAATCATGTTTTAACCGACGGAGACAGAGCGTTACTGCTTGCGTTACTGCGTTACCCTGGCTTGCAGCACATGAGGAAGGTTAGTATTTCACTCCCCCCCCCCATATCCCGAACGAAACAGAAAGAAACACTAACGCACAACTACCGCTAACGAGAAATCATTTCGGTTGTCTACCGGAAAATATGGAAGGGAAGAGAATGATAGAGAGAAAGAGACATGGGACAGAGGGGAAGTCGTGAGAAAGAGGAGGGAGGGAGAGGGAGAGGTACAGAGATGGAGAAGGATAGAGAGAGAGAGAGAGAGAGAGAGAGAGAGAGAGAGAGAGAGAGAGGGGGGGTAGGGGAGAGGGAGAGATGGAGAGATAGAGAAAGAGAGAGAGGGGAGAAAAAATGTTCGATACACTGTCATTTGGTTGGAGTGCACTATCACAAGGGTCCTATCCATTAGTCTTTCTCCACCGTTAATTGTTTAAAAAAATGTCATATTCCCATTAAGAGGAAGGTTTGCGGTGACACCATGTCACCTGTCACCTGTCACCTGTCACCTGTCACCTGATGACGGGCAGAGTATACTGCTGGAAATGGCTCTGTAAACGGCTCTTTTCAGGGCAACACACTCCAGCTCAAAAGAGATATCTAATACTAGGCTTACATGGGTGTCACTGCAAACCTTCCACTTAGCACTTCCACCACGCAAACCAGTTTTGTCCGTATTCCCATGGTAAGCATTTTGTCTGCAACTAACTCCATTCCATGTGTTAATTTTCTTTTTATCGAATATCGAAATATATACCAATAAACAATTTGACTGGACTGGGTTTCACACCGCGACCCAACACGTTAAGTGATCTCGAGTTCAGCTCCCAGTCTAGGCAATTTATCTTTTTATTTCATCATCATCATTTTCTGTTTACAAATTGACACATATATTATATATAACAGGAGACCTCACGCATCGCGGTGCTGTTGCGCGATAAACGTTAACGCAATCCACCCGCTATGTTACATCATGCCTATCTCATTATTACCGGTATCTTTCTTTCACGTGCTTCATAAAGACCCGTTCTACCAATGCACGGATCAGGCTCGGGCTCCGGTTCTCTCTCTCTCTCTCTGACAAAACCCGAACATACTTGGAAGGTTCGTCGGCTTCGGATACAAAGCACGGAGTATTCACCAAGAAACTGGGCACGAACGCTTGTTTGTAGATGCCTGTGACATTATAACGTGTAAGAGAACTATAACCGAAGCCTAAGCCTGAGCCTAGGCTTTCATTTTGTCGTATAAAACGGCCGTAGATAATTTCTTAAAATACCCACTCATATTTTGGAAGGGGGCGTGGCTGAAGTTCGTGCCAACAACGATGGAGTTTTGTTACTGGTACACACGTGTCTTCAACTCACTGCGTGTGTGTGTGTGTGTGGGGGGGGGGGGTGCCGTGTGTCACGTGTTATGTTACGTCACCGTCCCCACTTTGCAATAGCGGGGTATTTGGAATTGCACAACACGGCACGCACGTGGCAGTTCGGATGATTCATCAGTTTTTCGTCGGGGTGGTGGTTGTGTCATTGGAGTTGAAAACCTGCGTGTTTAATTTCACGGCATCGATAACGTGTCTCTTGTAAAAAAAAAAATGACGGTCCAGCGCCCATTTTTATCTTTTTTTTCTGTACTGTCAAAATCGTGACCATGCGACCTTCATTTGTATTTTTGTTCAATAGATGTATTAATGAGTCGTTCAGTGATGGGGAAAGGGATACAAGGAGAGAGAGAGAGAGGAGAGATGGAGAGAGGGGAAGGGGGGAGAGGGGAAGGGGAGAGAGAGATAAATCAATAAAAAAAAAGGAGAGACAGAGACAGAAACAGACGGAGAGACAAAGATTGGCAGATAAATAGACAGAGACGGAGAGATAGAGACACAGAAAGGCAGATACATACAGACAGACAAACAGGCAGGCAAACGGAGACAGACAGAGATACAGAGACCGAAAGACAGGTAGACAGACAGACAGGCAGGCAGGCATGCTTGCATGCAAACAGGCAGACAGGCAGACAGACAGACAGACAGACAGACAGCACGATACAGGGGGTGAATGAGATTTAAGCGATGCACAATGACAGCAGTGATGCAGCTTAATGTGAACAAAACCTCCAGTCTGTGAAGACGGCCATCTCTAGTCCCCACTGGGTACGCGGCCACAAATTGGTCGTTTCCACCCGAAAGGTGCAACGCGTTAACATTGCCGGACAAAGGCGACCACAAAACAAAAAAACCGAATTGGGGCCTGAAATAGATGAATGAATCTATCGATTGGATGTGTCGGCACTGGCCACAGACAAAACACCACACACACACGCACACGCGCGAAGAATACTTCGATCAAGGTCGCGGCGAATCTCCCGCCCGTGTCTGAGGCCTCCGAACCAAGGATGTCCACGGATAATAATAATAATAATAATAATAATTCATTAAATTACAGCGTGCTTTATGATAAATAAATACAACACCGTGAGAAATTTCTGGTATAGCCCAAGGACGGATATTTTGGGTTGTAATTTTACCCATGAAGATGACAAAAATTAGAATGCAGTATTTTTTCCCCCCTTTCCAATATGAAATTGTTACAAAGGGACCACATTGTTATCAATTTGTTTCGGTTGCGGTTTTCCCTTCGAATTAGTTGTAAAGGAAAGAAAACTGACTTGGAATATTATTCAGGTTATTATTATTATGTTGTCAGGTTATCAAAGAGCAGCAGGGGAACAATGAACTATTGTTATTATTTTATTGTTTATTTATTATTTGTTTGGGGTTGGGGGTTGGGGTGGACTGATTGCAGGCAGTTGAGGCAACCCGTTGCCAAGCGACGCTCGATGCAATTTATTTTTACTCTCTGGAAATGGGTAGCGATTACGATTCGGTTACTGTACGGCACTATAGAACAGGCACTCCAAGGAAGAACTTTCGAGGCGATGTTTTGTCTTCCTGGGTTAGACTTGAAGGTTTGCATGGTGGAAATACTAAGTGGAAGGTTTGTGCTGTGACACCGTGTGGCACTCCTCTTTCGAGAAGGAGTGTGGCTCTGAAAAGAGCCGGTAACTCTGACTAGAATTTGAAGGTTTGCACGGTGGAAGTACCGAGTGGAAGGTTTGCAGTAGCACCATGTACGGTAACACATCTCTTTCGGGTAGGAGTGCAGCTCTGAAAAGAGCCGGTAACTCAACGTTTCGGGCAGTGTGTACTCTGCCCGTCGTCAGGTCAGTCACCTCGAATAAGGAAGACATTTTGAGACGTTCGATTTTTCTTAGATAAGACTTGAAAGTTTGCATGGAGGTTTGCGGTGACACCAAATAACACAGTCCCCTGAAGACGACCAGTGTTCACACTACCCGAAACGTTGAGTTACCGGCTCCTCTCAGAACCACACTCGACTCCTTCTCGAAAGAGAAATGTTACATTGTCACCGCCAACCTTCCACTTTTCTTTTTTTTGCCAAACAAAAATCTGAAGGGGAAATGATTGATTGCAAGAAGTAAGTATTTATGTTGATATACAGAGAATGCCAAAATAATTATTTATTTTGTTTTACCATTCGTTTTGTTTGTTGTACGAGGTCATGTTTTTTCCCCCCATGTCAAATAAAATTTTATTTTGGATTTCGGAATATTCATCGACGAATGTGCATGCTTCCCGGCCCACGCCGCACAGTACCAATTATCTGCGCTGACGACGGGAATATTAAAATAAAACGATAAAAAGATATTGCCCTCACGGTGTACTGTAGCCTAAGCGGTGACTGGTTCAGAGATCAGTCCACTGATTAAAAGAAAACCTAAAATACTACACTAATTATCATTATCGGAGTATTGTCGTAGTAATGAAATGAGAGCTCGTCGTAACCGGAACCGGGGCGGGAATCGTTATCACCGCGGACATCTGTGGACGTTTTTTCGGGCAGCGCGATAGCGCGCGCCGTCACGCCGATGGCCGGGGCTGGGCGCGTCCGTCCCCCCCCCCCATGAGAAGGCGGCAGATGACACGGTCCCGCATCGCCGCGTCTCAGGAGTCTCGGACCGCCTGAACGGGGGCTGGGCTAAGGGGTCGGGGCAGGCGGCGGTCGGTCGGTCGGGTAAGGGGTAGGGGGGGGGAGTAGGGGTCAGGTCTCGCCCTCTTATTTTCACTATTCATGATCCGGCAAATGAGCTTACCCTATGTCGGCCGAGTGATGACGCCATTAGACGAGCAACTAAACCAACACAGAGGACATTAACAGGTACCATTCGCCTCCTAATCTGACATTTCCATTATCTGTATTGTTTGTTTGCTCAACTATGAAACATTGCAAAATGATACCCTGAATGGACCCATTTTATGTACAGCAAAACCACCTGGCGAGACCCATGCTGAACTAAAAATGAACCAATTATGAATAAATGGTTTAATAGAATGTTAAAAGCTGCCCATTGACTCGTCTTGAATGACCTAAAGTATAGCTGAAAGAGGGCCTGACGTTTTTACCCTACAACTAATTTTGACTGAATTTTGACTGAATTTTGACTGAATTTTGACTGAATTTTGACTGAATTTTGACTGAATTTTGACTGAATTTTGACTGAATTTTGACTGAATTTTGACTGAATTTTGACTAAATTTTGACTGAATTTTGACTGAATTTTGACTGAATTTTGACTGAATTTTGACTGAATTTTGACTGAATTTTGACTGAATTTTGACTGAATTTTGACTGAATTTTGACTAAATATTCATTTTGACTAAATTTTGACTGAATTTTGACTGAATTTTGACTGAATTTTGACTAAATTTTGACTGAATTTTCAGACTGAATTTGCAAACAAATTTGCAAACAAATATTATTTACAAACAAATTTGCAGAACACTGCAACAGGAACAACACCCGCTGCTAGAGAATGACAGCCGAGGTCACACACACGACTTGTCAGTGTATTAAATAAGTTATTTTTTTCATAACCTGGCTGCTGGGGTACACTGAGGGCGCCCTTCCTAAATATCACCCTCTAAACCCTGAAGCGGCCAGGGGTCGTAACATGTAACTAAACCAACATCATTGACCGGCGTCTGCAGCGATAATGGCGCCTGGTATATATCTCCAAAGGTCGAGACATTATCAGAAAGGTTCACAAGCTTATTTTGGGCGTTTGGTGGCTGTTGACTGTTTTGAATGACCACCGACCGAAACGATATTCCCCAAAATACAAAACCAACAAAGCTCAATGAATAAAGTAAAACAAGAACTTCACCAAACCAACGAACCAATACGTTGCACTGTGAACTACGGGAGTGCTCGGACCTAACGAGGTCGGGCCTATTTTCGTCCAACAATGGTGCCAGAAATAGCGCCTGCCCCATCGCTCTCAAACCACCCGGTCGTATAGAGAAACCAGAAGAAGTTCGATGCTGTCGTTCGGTTGTTTGTGGGTTAATTTGGTCTGGCCTCATTGGAAGTGACGTTGCTTTACTACACGAGGGACTACCCTCCGCCCCCCCCACCCAATCTGCCAGACTGACTGAAAAAAAAGAAGACAACCAGTCCCACAAACGGGAAACGAACAAACATGAACATGAACCCTACCGTGTACTACCTACTAGTGCCTAGAATGGGCGGAATTCAATCCCCCCCGAAATTGGAATAGAATATCGCCTCGCCGGCCGGGATGAACAACAGGAAATTGGCGCATTAATCCAGCATCGCCCCCGTAATGCCAATTCCACCGCTCATAATCATCGAGTCGATCGGTTTCGAATTTTGGGGCGCAATTATCGTGGTCTTCGGTTTCGGGAGCACTAATTGCCATTGACGTGAGCTTCTTTTTTTTTTTAATTGGGCTGAACGGCTGGATGGTTTCCACATTAGTCTACCGTTACCACTCTGGGGTAAAACAATGCTTTATAATTTCTAATCGGGAGCACTATTCTTTTTTAAAATGACCTAATAATAATGATTACGACAACATGTCAGGAGTGACAGGTTTGCGGTGACACCATGCAAAGTTCTCTTTTTGTGAGTATGTGGAGACTGTACTGTTCGAAACGTCGAGTTCTTCCGCATTTTTTTCAGAACCACACTTACAAAAGAGAGAATTTTCCATGGTGTCACCGCAAACCTACTCCTGCTATTCTCACCATGAAAACCTTCAAATCTCATTTGACAAAAATGTCATTTGAAAAATTTCATTTTTTTGTTATTGAAAATGTCATTTTGAGGGCCTACCGTTTCCATCCCAGCAGAACCTTTTTCCAGTTCTAGAAAATTCTCACTCTTAGTTTGTATTGTCTGTATTTCTTGTGACTTTGATATTTCATATGTTTTTTTAAAGGTTTTTTGTGCATTTTCCACAATATAATTACTTGTAAATGTTAAAATTTTGGTTCGGTTTTTCATATTCCTTATAATTATCATGCACATCACTGTGCAATTCAGCCCTTGGCTGCTAATAATAATATGGTGTTAAATAAACCAGAATTATTATTCTAAACATTTACTGGGCCTGACGTTTCGATCCTTGCAAGACCATTCTCAAAGGCAGAGAAAGGTCCTGCTAGGATCGAAACGTCAGGCCCTGTAAATTTTGAGATTTGCATTTCGGTAATTTTAGTCAGTAAGCAGTTTGCAACATTTTTGTTTATCAGAATTAGTATTATTATTATTCTGACTGAATAGTATTGTCCCGGAATGGGATCGGAAAGTCATTGCATTATTATTTCAGACACCTGTGTGTTTGTGGGTCATTTAAATAAGTGAGCAGTATTGCAACATTTTCTGTTTTGAGAAATACTTGCACCAAACCTGAAACCACCTGCACACACGCAAAGTACTCTCAAAACAATAGAACACATCACACTCGCATAAACCCATGCAGTCACATCCTTGGTAACTAACTAGTGGCTTGTTTTAAAATTTAGTGGGCCTGACGTTTCGATCCTAGCAGGACCTTTCTCAAAGGCAGAGTGACAAGGACAACACAGATACTTGTATATACAATGTAGTGGCTTGTTTGTGTGTACCTTTAGAGTTGGAAATCTCCCCATCACAAAACCGGTGTCGAATAACCACCACTACTAAAAATGTAAACTAGAGTTGTTTTTATTTTGGGCCGAAAATACCCTTGCCGGTTGGCCCAAACACTCAGTCGATAATTGCCAACTTTTATCTGTAGATAATTGTCCAATTTCTGCCTGTACAAAGTCTAATAAGCAACCCCCACTCCCTACACACAAAAAGAGAGAGGAGGATTTAAGCCACTATGAATGGGGCGATTACCGATCGTTTCCCATGTTGACAGTAAGCGTATCGATGGGGTCTTTTATCTCAGCCTGCCCAGGCACTACTTACAACTGTCAAGCTAGTGTCAAGTTTAAAGGTCTGCCGGGGTCTTCGGTTGCCTTTCACGCGGGCAGTGCGTGGAAGAACTGTTGGGTGTGGAGCACCGTCGGTGAGGGCGTCCTTCCCCATTCAGAGGAGGAGGAGGGGGAAGGAAGGAGGAGGAGGAGAAGGAGCAGGAGGAGGAGAAGGAGGAGTAGGAGGACCACCAGGATCGATAATTAAAGGGCTTATGTGTTTGGGTTTTTTTAAGGGGATAAGGGGGACACTCTTTTGTGATAACCAGTGGACGCGATAAGCGATTTGGTCACATGCACCGCGCATCAAACAAAAACAACCACGCACCTTCTACTGACTGTCCGACAAACCACCTTTGCGGAGAGCGAGATCCCTTCGGCAAACATGCTGAGGCCCAACGGCCAAACATAGCCTCCTCCCCGATCATAATCATCAGACCCTAACCTTTACGGGCATTGACCTTTTGTCAACAACAACAGCGAGAGAAACGACAGCAGCAGCAACAACAGCAGCAACAACAACACAAACAGCAACAACAACAACAGCAATACCAGCCCTGTAACTTCCAGCACATCTGTATTATCCCTAGCACGATCTTTCATTTTCATGGCACGACCGTAACTTCTTCCTCAAAAGAGCCAGAGGTTTCGGAGCGGTTGCTGACAAGAATGAAATGAAACATACTGAAACGAAGTTAGCAGGGACTAAAGCCATTGTCAATGCCGTGTTTTGCACGATTTGATAAGCCAATTGCACAAATATCGACTCATCGATAACGGCAAGGTTCTGTCTCGGTTTTCTGCAAGCTCTAGTTTCGTGGAAAGTGGGCGAATCGTCGAATTTTTTTTTTCCCGAGGGAGGAAAAAACAGCAACAAAACCGACGAGGTTATACCGGGGCTGACGTCAGTGCAGTGCCGAAGCCCGCCCTCTGTAGTCTTTATCATGCAGCATTTTCTCAGACCTCCCAAAGTTTTCTCGACACTTCCCGTCAAAAGTCGTCGACATTTACACCAAGAACTCTTCTTTCCCTGGCCTCAGTTTGTTTTTTAATCCGTCAACGCCATTCCCCCGCCCTTTATACAGATAAAGGGGCCAACACACAAATCCCACACCCAAATTGGACTACACATTCACCGGGTTCACCAAACAAGCCTACCAAACGAGAGCAGGCAATATTGTCGCCAAAGTGGATTTTGGTTGGGGTCTAGATATTTTGGAAGCAAATCAAACAAAGCGGTTATCTTTGGTTGATATAAAACGACGCACAGTCACCCTCAAGTCTCAAGCTTGTTGACCCATACAAGTGATACGCCAATGAACCCGCCGTTTACTTTTTCGATAAAGATACGTCTCCCCTCCTTCTCTGACTTTGTAAATTGGTGTTTTTGTTTGCTTGTTTTCTTTTTCTCCTCAGCCTCTGTTGTATCATGGTTGTATTCAAAGCAGGTATCAGCTGTGTCTAATTCCAACGTTCGGTGTTCACGGGGAGACGTCTAGTCTTCGTGGGAAAAAGCCTAGCTCCGCGCAACTGGTATGCGTGTGGTTGTTTTAGACGTGGTGAGACCTATACCCGCTGGACTATCGCTGTCCGATAGCGCCGTGTACGATCGTTTGCTCCGTACGGACTTCAAAGCGTGGTTGTCAGATCGTAAAACAAAAATGTCCCAACAAGATTAGAGACGAAAAAACAGACTTCGAGATAAGGGTTTTTTTTTTTCATGGGACAACAGACCGACCCAATCGTGATGTCAGCGGCGTGGTGAGTGTTCGAATTATTAGCTAAATCGGTTTGTCCGGCGAAAAAGAAAACATGTTGAAAGATCTAAAAAACATTAATTAATGCCGTTTAATCTTTTTTGAACCCGAATGACGTAACCCCCCCCCCTTGGGACGCCTATCTCGAGAGAGAACTGCCATCAGAGTTCATGCATATTCATGTCATACGAAACCCCGCCCCTAATGTTTATTCATGAGCCGTATGTCAACGCCCACCACCCCAAAGTCCACGGATAGAGTATCAATGAACTGCAATATACATGTAGGTCTGATTCAATCACAGATATAAATAACCCACAGACCGATAGCCATACACAACGCCTATGAAAAACGACGTCAGGATACTGTAATGGTGAGGGCGCCCGACTAAAATGTGAAACCATGGGCGGAAGTGAATGAACAATGTGCACAAACATAATAGGGAGAAATCCCGGAATGATGAATTCAAACTGGATTTTTTTTATGAAACCATCCTGATTGAGATTAGCAGCCAATTTTAGAGATGACTACATACTCCATTGCAGATGTGTATTTGCGTGTTTTATTAGAAATAATAGCGAATCAAAATTTGACGGTCATTTTTCTCGTGGATGGCGGGCCAGTGGGCGTAATCTTGCACTGAGTTTGCGTACGTACATGTACGGCGACGAACAAGTTTGACCATGGTCTTTCACGTCCTTAAATTACAGTCTAGCGCCCGCTGTTGTCCGTCTATAGGTTATTTATGTCTGTGGATTCAATATGCTTCAAATTCCTCACTGTCAAAAGAGAAGGGGGAAACAAAATCCCACGAAAAAACGTGGCATCTGCGACCTTTCAACCAGAAACTGAACAATAATTGGCAAATCAATAACAGCATAAAAACCACACACACCTATAAAGATCTTTCAATGTCACCCGGGTGTGCATGCAGGGGAATTAATTGGAAAAGGATAGAATTCTATGATACAGTGTCTGCGGTTTCAAAACAAAAAGTAGGCCTACACTAAAGGAGCCTTTAATTACCGAACTGTCCAACCGAAACGCTCGGTTACGTAATAGGACAATGGCAACTGTTGTAACGGCCACCCATAATTATTGTTCCCTGCCTGTTCGTGCCATGCCTGTTTTTCATGATTGTCATTATTATAATTATTATTGAATGAAAATTGCGTCACGTGCACTCACACCTTACACATGTTACTTTTAGTGAAGGTCTTATCTTGATCCAGATACTGTGCATTAGCATTTCGTCAACTTCTGATCATTCTCTCACCACAACATTTAAGTCGGCCTGACGTATATCGTTGAGCAAGTTCGATTCAATCCACAGCAATCCTTAACCAAAAACAAATCGTTAATCCAAAGAAAAAAAGTGACACTAAAAAAATTGTTTCAAACTCCTTACTGACTCAAATCAAAATATTTTTTTTTTAAAGGGCCCAACTGTTCGATCATAGCTGTTCTTTTTTTAATTTCTCAAATTGTTCAAAAGTTCCCAGTCAGTTTTTCCTCGGTTTGTTTGACTTTTTAGATTAAGGCGGAAAGGATTAGGACTAAAATGGTTGCTGCATTGTCAGCACGACCAAAGCAACCTTGGACACGTTGGGCAGTGACATGTTGTTAACATCCTCACGCCGGGACCTCCGAATGTCTGTGGTGTTGCTAGGCGACGGGTAGGCCGAATCCGGGCACCACTGTTGCCGCGTGTTAGCGAAGCTGTGTGTAGCCATAAAGCTCTATAAAATGTTGCAGTTATGTTCAATCAAAAACCGTGGGAATACTTTTGACTGGGGAGGACATTTGATTTATTTTGATCTGTGTTAGAAGATTGCGTTAAAAAGAAATTTGACCTTAACCACTTTATACTGATTCAAGAGATTTCATTTGCGTTCTTATACAAGGTATTAGGGTTAAGAGGTCGACAAAATCTTTAAAGTCATTCACAGATAAGAAGACAAGGTATTGGTGCAGTAATTCATGCTGTGTTTGAATGATTTAGCTGTGCTCTATTCTGGTTTTAATGACATTTCATTGATGGTTAGTGGATGGTGATATTGAAATAAGAATATTCCTCTGTACAGTAAATTAACATGTTTCCTGTGTCATTCGTTTGTTTCAAGTACATCATGGAGCTATGGTTATATATATGTTTTCATTTACAATATTTATGATATTTATGTCACTTTTAGTATTTCGGACATTCAGATACAAACGATTGGCTAAGTTCCATGTAATTCCATCCCACTGAGAGGATATTCATTGCCATAACATTTTAAAACACATTCTGCTCGTGTTTGGATAAATTCGTTCATTTTTTGATGGTACCCACAAAATGGGGACTTTAAAAAACATGTCAATTTCACTTTAGAAATTACGATGGTAAATTTTGTATTTGAAACTTCATTCCCACTTGTTGTTGGAACTGTTGACATACTGTAGATAGCGGTATTTGTACTTATATACTGTTTGTACTTATATATTTTCTTTTAACTTTCAATACGATGCTTTATATATTAGTTCCAAGTTTTTTAAGTAAGAAGGATGTGTTGGTGTAGCGGATACACTCTCTAACTTCTAACTTGGTGACCCGAGTTCGAGTCCTGACGATGTCAGGGTCCTTGTTCGAGTTTCAAATTAAATAAATAATGCCTTTTAACTTTTGTTTCGACATCTAACCTGTCTTAAAAAGTGTAAAATTCCATTTTATTTTATTTTATCTAGTGGGGTAGAGGGGGTGCGACAGGTCTCCGAACCGCCGCGGGTTGGTGATCTGGAGAGGGGGGGTGATCTGGGGAGGCCGGTTGATCTGGGGAGGGCGGGGTTTCTGGGGAGGGCGGGTTGATCTGGGGAGGCCGGGTGATCTGGGAGGACCTGCATCCACCCGGGATCGAACCCTCGGCCTTGAGGTTTCCAGTCGAGCCACTGAACCTCTAGCCTCATGAGTCCCCCCCACCCACCCCTAAAAAACCAATCTATTTAAACCTTCGGTTACCTTAATAGAATTAAAAAACATTAAATTCAAGACTCGACTTCCCAGGGGATCGAACCTGCAACCTTGAGGTTACAGATCCTGGGACACCCACGACACGCCATGCGCACCAGTTGACTTTTCGTTCAAATTTCAGATACTTATAGGTTGGGTTTGTACTTGGTAATTTGAAGAAGAAAAATGCTGTTACATCCCCGGGGATCGAACCCGCAACCTTGAGGTTACAGACCCTGGGACACCCACGACACGCCATGCGCACCAGTTGATTTTTCGTTCAAATTTCAGATACTTATAGGTTGGGTTTGTACTTGGTAATTTGAAGAAGAAAAATGCTGTTACATCCCCGGGGATCGAACCCGCAACCTTGAGGTTACAGACCCTGGGACACCCACGACACGCCATGCGTACCAGTTGACTTTTCGTTCAAATTTCAGATACTTATAGGTTGGGTTTGTACTTGGTAATTTGAAGAAGAAAAATGTTCTGTTACATCCCCGGGGATCGAACCTGCAACCTTGAGGTTACAGATCCTGGGACACCCACGACACGCCATGTGCACCAGTTGAATTTTGGTCGAAATTTCAGATACTTATAGCTTGGGTTTGTACTTGGTACTTTGAAGAAGAAAAATGTTACGTTACATCCCTTGGGATCGAACCTGCAACTTTGAGGTAACAGACCCTGGGACACCCACGACACGCCATGCGCTCCTGATGATTATTCGTTCAAATTTCAGATACTTATAGGTTGGGTTTGTACTTGGTAATTTGAAGAAGAAAAATCTAACAGTTGCATCCCTGGGGATCGAACCTGCAACCTTGAAGTTACAGACCCTGGGACACCCACGACACGCCATGCGCACCAGTTGACTTTTCGTTCAAATTTCAGATACTTATAGGTTGGGTTTGTACTTGGAAATTTGAAGAAGAAAAATGTTATGTTACATCCCTGGGGATCGAACCTGCAACTTTGAGGTAACAGACCCTGGGACACCAACGACACGCCATGCGCTCCAGTTGATTTTTCGTTCAAATTTCAGATACTTATAGGTTGGGTTTGTACTTGGTACTTTGACGAAGAAAAATGTTCTGTTACATCCCCGGGGATCGAACCTGCAACCTTGGGGTTACAGACCCTGGGACACCCACGACACGCCATGCGCACCAGTTGATTTTTCGTTCAAATTTCAGATACTTATAGGTTGGGTTTGTACTTGGTACTTTGACGAAGAAAAATGTTCCGTTACATCCCCGGGGATCGAACCTGCAACCTTGAGGTTACAGACCCTGGGACACCAACGACACGCCATGCGCACCAGTTGATTTTTCGTTCAAATTTCAGATACTTAAAGGTTGGGTTTGTACTTGGTACTTTGACGAAGAAAAATGTTCTGTTACATCCCCGGGGATCGAACCTGCAACCTTGAGGTTACAGACCCTGGGACACCCACGACACGCCATGCGCACCAGTTGATTTTTCGTTCAAATTTCAGATACTTATAGGTTGGGTTTGTACTTGGTACTTTGAAGAAGAAAAATGTTCTGTTACATCCCCGGGGATCGAACCTGCAACCTTGAGGTTACAGACCCTAGGACACCCACGACACGCCATGCGCACCAGTTGATTTTTCGTTCAAATTTCAGATACTTATAGGTTGGGTTTGTACTTGTTAATTTGAAGAAGAAAAATGTTCTGTTACATCCTTGGGTATCGAACCTGCAACCTTGAGGTTACAGACCCTAGGACACCAACGCATGTCGGTAGCTGGCTATACAACGTTACGATTTCAGCGCGAAAAGTACGTCATATCCCTCCCAGGGCAGAGGTTACTGTACACAGCACCCTCAATAATCGGACATTCTCCGCGCTGCACGGCGAATAAACATTCCGTCGGCGTAAAAAAAAAGTCCAGTGGGAACGCGTGGTAGACTAGCATTCAGGAATGTCACGGTAGGTTACCGCGTGGCCGCGGTAGAAAAAGTCCAGAGGGAACACGCTTCGGTCATAATTAATCTTACTCGTGATAACATCACAGGCATCTAAAAACAAGCGTTTGGCCCCGGTTTCTTGGGGGAATACCCTGTACCTATCAAGCCAACAAACCTTCAAATTCAGAAACAAACCACATCATGTATTTGCAGGTTTTGTCAGACGGAGACGAAGCCTGAGCCCGAGCCTAAGCCTTCATTTCGAAAACGGTCAAAGACTCTTTTCAGTCTTCCCCCCAAAAAACACTGACAAAAGCCACGCAGATGTGCCAGGTCTGACTCGCACGATTGTTTAGCGAGATTTGAAAAGGGCCCATGAAACCCGCGTGGCAGTTACGGGCACTGCATGAAAAGTGGCCACAGCCAATTTTCTTGTCTGGCAACTTGACCATCGCGTGTGTGGCTTTCAAAGAGTAATTAGTATTGAGCGAGCCTGGTCCGTTGCTCGAGGGCTTAAAAGTTGGCACGGAATGGGAATCACAATGCGGCAAAGCTTGCGAGAGACGGTGTACTTTCGATGAGAAGTATGGCCTAGTGAATGGCTGGTAACTCGACGCATTTCAGACGACACTGAAAAAACTCGCAAGGCTTGAGAAAAATGTCTCAAGCATGAGAAATCTTACAAAAGTGCCATCGTGTGAAAGGTTACCGATGCTTTAGAGTGACAGACGTCCCTGGTGAACCCTTGAGAGATTTTGCCGTAGGTCTGGACCTCCGCTAAATATTTGTTATTGTACGACGTCCCATGCTATACGCTTAATTCTCTCTCAAGCCTTGCTAGTTTTATCAGCGTCGTCTGAAAAGGGCTATAGAGCAATGAAACACGACTCAATGGGTCGGACACTCAGTGGCCATTTTTCGAAGTGAAGACTTAGAATTCGGTCTCTTGCCCGTTTACAATGCCACGGGTATCTATAGTAAACAAGAGTTTGGTCCCCAGTTTCTTGGTGAATACTCTGTACTCTGCAAGCCAACGAAACCAACGAAGATTGACTTATACTAAGACTAGGAGGCCAATAGACCGTGTAACTCTCGTGGTGAAAAAGGTCACCGTACACTTCCGGGCACCTCCGCGCCGCCTGCTATAGGAGATTAACACGTGCCCAATTTTGAATGCATTATTACATAATGAAGAAAGCCTCTTTCCAACTGAAACCCCAGGTTTATGGATTAAGTATATTAAGAATATAAGAATGAGCAAAAAAAGCCTCGTACTTCACGCGCTGCGACAGTTGACCGCGAGAGGGCGCACTTCAAACTCGACTAGTCGATGACTCACATTGATATTGCACCATCACTTAGAGTCGTTATGGATATATTGCTGAGTTCTCGCTCGTATAGTCGGGTGAGCCGTGGCCCAGTGGTGCTGAATACGAGACTAAAGCGTCTTCAATTTCGCACACTACACGGACGATGTCCGAATAGTGCGACACCACTGGGCTAACTCGACACTCACCTTTTTTTCCCTTTCTTTTTTCCTTCTCGGGGAAGACTGATTACTTATTTTGTACAAATCCTCATTCCCTGCAATCAATTTTTTTTTTTAACTTAATCGTTTTCTTAGCTTCCCTCCGTCCCTCCCCTCTCTCTTTCCCTTCCTCTTGCTCTCTGTCTATGTTTTTTCTCTCTCCCCAGTCTCCGTCCCTCCCTCCCTCCCTCCACTCTCTCTCCCTCTCTCTCGATCCCTCCATCCCCTCTCTCTGTCTGTTTTTCCTTTTAATCAAATCCTCATTCCTCGCAATCTTAAAGACGTTTTTTTTTCACGTTAATTATCGTTTTCTGAATGGTAAAGATGACTTTGGGATCCTATAATAATTATGATTTAGTCCCCTCTGTCTCCGCTCTCTCTCTCCCTCCATCCCTTCCCTCTCTCTTTCTCTGTCTCTCTTTTCATGTTTCTCTTCCTCCGTCTCACTCTCTCCCCTTTCATCCGCACCCTACCCTCTCTTATCAGTCTCTCTGTATTGTCTCTCTCCTTCACCTTTCCCTGTATATCCCTTTCTCTCTTCCCCCTCCCTCTCTCTTTGCCACATCTCTGAAATTCGGTAATTGTCTTTTTTTTCTTTCTCTCAAGAAGCTTTCTTTCATTCAACCCAATGAGAAGTTCATTCAACCCACAGTTATTGCACACACAACGATCACACGGTCACAACGATGTCCGAATAGTGCGAGACCACTGGGCTTGTAGCCTATTGCGCTACAGACCTTCAAGTTTCACAAAATTGTTCAGCCAAATGAGACACACATTGTTGACTGCAAAGGGGTGACTTTAGATTAATATGTCTCTTGTCTTGACAAGTGTCTTTACAGAGTGTCCTGTCTTAACTGCATGATTAGGTGTGATTGTGGTAGGGATAGTGCTTATGCCTTCTACCTTGTGCCTTGTGCCTTGTGCCTTGTGCCTTGTGCCTTGTGCCTTGTGCCTTGGCCTTGTGGCTTGTGCCTTGTGCCTTGTGCCTTGTGCCTTGTGCCTTGTGCCTTGTGCCTTGTGCCTTGTGCCTTGTGCCTTGTGCCTTGTGCCTTGTGCCTTGTGCCTTGTGCCTTGTGGCTTGTGCCTTGTGCCTTGTGCCTTGTGCCTTGTGCCTTGTGCCTTGTGCCTTGTGCCTTGTGCCTTGTGCCTTGTGCCTTGTGCCTTGTGCCTTGTGCCTTGTGCCTTGTGCCTTGTGCCTTGTGCCTTGTGCCTTGTGCCTTGTGCCTTGTGCCTTGTGCCTTGTGCCTTGTGCCTTGTGGCTTGTGGCTTGTGGCTTGTGGTTCAACTTTATAAGGAAACCAACAAATAAAGGAGGTCATGAGTATATGAACCATTAGCCTAAACATGTCCAAAGGCAAGTCATCATCAGGAACAATTTTCAACTACAATAATCACCCAAAATATCAGGAGAATTTCGTCTGAAATTACAGTACAAAATAAGCTATAAAGGCTTAGGCTGGTTAAAACAAAGAGCAGTAAACTCACTTTGGCTGATTTGTCCGAGAATTTACATGACACGACGATTACTTTATGACGGGTAAACAGAACTGTGTCAAACGGACGGTGTTTATGCCCGGTGAGAATGTATGTCAACAAAGAAGAGCGCCCTCATGAGAGCACCTTGGAGCAAAGGAAAAACCCCAAAAGACCAAAAACAAAAAAAAACAAAGGGAATATTCTGTCGGCAACAGGGCTAACTCGACACTCACCCTTTTTCCACCCTTTCTTTTTTCCTCTTCACGGGGAAAATTGATGATTGTTTTTTTTTTTTTTTCACTTAATTGTTTTTTAGCTCTCAGTTCATTCGACTCAATAAGAAATTCATTTAACCCGCAGTTAATTGTTGCACACAACTCTTTATTAATTTCCTCAGACTATAAGAATCCACTTTAGTCTATTTTGTTGTTTTCCTCGCTAATCAAATGCACAATGCCTATTTAAAATGTGTGTGCTTGCTCTTTACTTCTTATACATGAAAACACCTTATCAGACCTATTTCTGTACTTGGATAGCTTTGACTGATTCTATAGGATGCCAATAAGGATTGCTATCTTCACTTCTTGATCTTATTTATCGCATAGTGAGCCAAGAAGGTGTTTTGGTTCATTCGTTCAACTTCAGCCGTTGGCTCGTTCTGAGATCTTCCGTATAACTTCACGAGCTGCTACAGTTGGCCGCAAGAGGGCGCACTTCAAAGTCGACTAGTCGATGACTCACATTGATATTGCACCATCACTTAGAGTCGTTATGGATATATTGCTGAGTTCTCGCACGTATAGTCGGGTGAGCCGTGGCCCAGTGGTGCTGAATACGAGACTAAAGCGTCTTCAATTTCGCACACTACACGGACGATGTCCGAATAGTGCGAGACCACTGGGCTAACTCGACACTCACCTTTTTCCCCTTTCTTTTATTCCTTCTCGGGGAAAACTGATTACTTTTTTGGGGACAAATCCTTATTCCCCGCAATAATTAATTTTTCTTCGCCTCCCTCCATCCCTCCCCTCTCTCTTTCCCTTTCTCTCGCTCTCTGTCTATGTTTCTCTCTCTCCCTCGCTCTGTCCCTCTATCTCCCCTCCCCTCTTTATTTTCTCTCGATCCCTTCCCCTGTCGCTTTCCCTGTATCTCTCCCCCTCTCTTTCTCTCTCTTTCTCCCTCCCCTCCCTTTATCTCCCTCTCTCTCCCTCCTTCCTACCCCTCTCTCTCCCTCACTCCCCCTCTCCCTCCCTTTATCTCCCTATCCTTCTCGATCTCTCCCTCTCCCCTCTCTCCCTCTCTCTCCCTCTTCTCTCCCTCTTCTCTCCCTCCCCTGTCCCTCTCCCTCTCCATATTTCCCTGTATCTCTCTATCCCTCTCTCCATCCCTCCTTCTCTCTCCCTCTCCCTCTCTCTCCCTCCCTCTTCCTCTCTCTCCCTCTCAGCCGTCCCATTTCTCTCTCTCCCCTCTCCCTCACACCCCTCTCTCCCTCCCCCTCTCCTCTCCCTCTACTCTCCCTCTCCTCTCCCTCTCCCTCCCCTCTCCATTCCCTTCTCTCTCACGGCCCCTCTCCCCCTCTCCCTCCCTCTCTACTGCCTCTCCCTTTCTCTCACACACACTCTCTCTCTCCTTGCCATCATATAATATTGACGTCGTGGATCATATCATGCATGCCGCAATATTGTTTGTTCTTTCTCTCAAGTAGTTCATCCGAATCAATGAGAAGTTCATTCAACCCGCCCATCGCACACACAAATCACTAGATGACCCCCCTCTGCTGTTGGCCATTAGTACCGATAAAGCCCCCGGGCTGGTCCCATTGTTCTAGGGTCCGCTAGTAGGTACATAGTTTTGGGCCGTCGCAACATGAGCGCACTGTAATCGCGCGACTACAGCGCTCGGACTTTGGAGCCGCGCACTGGTGAACAGTGGATCGCGTCTACTTGGTGATACCAAGGAGGTGGTGAAACACAGCAATCGGAGTATCGGACTGCAATCATTTTGAGCGGTCTAACTGCGTCTCCGCGTGCACGGCTCGTCCCCTGCTGTTGTAGCCAAGCCACGTCTTCCCCGCGTGACTCCCCCCGTGGATAACCAGGAGTGTCTCGCTGCGAGGCCAACAGCACTTGAGATAGACACCCCATCCCAGTGCACCTAGAGATAAAAGGTAAGAAGCATAGTCTATTAACCATGGTATATGCCCAACCTTGGTATTACATTTACAGTGGTACAACCACGGTGTAACCATGGAGGTAGGTACCATATAGTTGGCAAATGTCTAAAGTGTTGAAGATAGAGTTATCTTTGCCAATTGTTCAATGTGTTCATAAGTACCCAGTCAGTTTGTTCTTGGTTTGTTTGCCTTGAATTGAAGAAAAAGCTGCATTCACTTTGTGTGATCCCGGCCGAGCTGCCGTAGCCAGGTTTACAACCATTGGTTGTTTGCATCTGAATGAAAGCGGGGGGTGTGATCCCTGGAGATTATACGGCAGATAATGGTTGAATTGCTTCGGACTGGCGCCCCACCCCGGCAAAGACTAGTTGACTAATTCAGGGATGGCCACCATCTAAGGGGCTGGATAGCTCAGATGGAAGAGCACTGATACGTTCTGGTACGTAATCCAGTTTTCTTTGCCAATTTTTCAATTTGTTGGGAATATCTGAGGCGGTCTCTCCAGTATACGGCACCGGGCAGAGAGCCAGGCCAAACGCACGCAAACCACTTTACAACGGCACTACCACGCCGAATCCAAGCTGTACACTGCACGCAAGATTATGAGCGGAGAATGGGGATATCGCTCGCAACGGTATTGCACAAAGCATACAGTATTTTCTGAAGGCCGGATTTAGATTTCAGAGTCGTCCGACAACAATTTGACCAAGGCCAACCGGTTTCTGCAACTCGGCTATCTTAATTCGCTCACGCAATCGCAAAACGGGATCGCACGATGTGGGGGGGGGGGTATTAAATGGCTGCTGCAATAGACATTGTAACGTAAATCCATGCTACAGAACTGTTTTGCAATGCTAACAATCAAACTGTTCTGGAGGCGTATTTGCCAGTTTTACGTGAGTCCCCGGATCAGGCTCGGGCTCATACCAATCCCAAGCCCAATCCCGAGCCCGAGCCCAAGCCTGAGCCCAAGCCTGAGCTCAAGCCCAAGCCCAGGCCTGAGCCCAAGCCCAAGCCCAAGCCCAAGCCCAAGCCCAAGCCCAAGCCCAAGCCCAAGCCCAAGCCCAAGCCCAAGCCCAAGCCCAAGCCCAAGCCTAAGCCCGAGCCCAAGCCTAAGCCCGAGCCCGAGCCCAAGCCCAAGCCCAAGCCCAAGCCCAAGCCCAAGCCCAAGCCCAAGCCCAAGCCCAAGCCCAAGCCCAAGCCCAAGCCCAAGCCCGAGCCCAAGCCCAAGCCCGAGCCCGAGCCCAAGCCTGAGCCCAAGCCTGAGCTCAAGCCCAAGCCCAAGCCCAAGCCCAAGCCTAAGCCCGAGCCCAAGCCCAAGCCCAAGCTCAAGCCCAAGCCCAAGCCCAAGCCCAAGCCCAAGCTCAAGCCCAAGCCCAAGCCCAAGCCCAAGCCCAAGCCCAAGCCCGAGCCCAAGCCCAAGCCCAAGCCCGAGCCCAAGCCTGAGCCCAAGCCTGAGCTCAAGCCCAAGCCCAGGCCTGAGCCCAAGCCCAAGCCCAAGCCCAAGCCTGAGCCCGAGCCCGAGCCCGAGCCCGAGCCCGAGCCCGAGCCCGAGCCCGAGCCCAAGCCCAAGCCCAAGCCCAAGCCCAAGCCCAAGCCCAAGCCCAAGCCCAAGCCCAAGCCCAAGCTCAAGCCCAAGCCCAAGCCCAAGCCCAAGCCCAAGCCCAAGCCCAAGCCCAAGCCCAAGCCCGAGCCCGAGCCCGAGCCCGAGCCCGAGCCCAAGCCTAAGCCCGAGCCCAAGCCTAAGCCCGAGCCCGAGCCCAAGCCCAAGCCCAAGCCCAAGCCCAAGCCCAAGCCCAAGCCCAAGCCCAAGCCCAAGCCCGAGCCCAAGCCCAAGCCCAAGCCCAAGCCCAAGCCCAAGCCCGAGCCCGAGCCCAAACCCAAGCCCAAGCCCAAGCCCAAGCCCAAGCCCAAGCCCAAGCCCAAGCCCAAGCCCAAGCCCAAGCCCAAGCCCGAGCCCAAGCCCAAGCCCAAGCCCAAGCCCAAGCCCAAGCCCAAGCCTAAGCCCAAGCCCAAGCCCAAGCCCAAGCTCAAGCCCAAGCCCAAGCCCAAGCCCAAGCCCAAGCCCAAGCCCAAGCCCAAGCCCAAGCCCAAGCCCAAGCCCAAGCCCAAGCCCAAGCCCGAGCCCGAGCCCAAGCTCAAGCCCGAGCCCAAGCCCAAGCCCAAGCCCAAGCCCAAGCCCAAGCCCAAGCCCAAGCCCAAGCCCAAGCCTAAGCCCGAGCCCAAGTCCAAGTCCAAGCCTGAGCCCAAGCCTGAGCCCAAGCACAAGCCTGAGCCCAAGCCTGAGCCGAAGCACAAGCCCAAGTCCAAGCCCAAGCCTGAGCCTGAGCCGAAACACAAGCCCAAACCCAAGCCCAAGCCTTCGTTCCGTAAAAGGTCACGGGTGCTGTCGTTGTCTCTCCCGTGCAGCGAGCTCCTGCCAGCACGATGACGTGCACAGAGACGTCGAGGCGCATGCCGACGCTGGTCAACCCAGCGGGGCTGTACAAGTCCATCAAACGCGAGCAGACCGAGCCTAGAGAGGCAACGGTCCAGGGTGAGTACCAGGCCAGACGCCCACAGATAAGGTAGCCCCCCCAAAAATACAACAAACTCACCAACAGACAAACCAACAAACAGACAGTACAGCTAGACAGATAGACAGACAGGCAGACCGACAGACAGACAGACAAATCCCAGTCTGTCACAACACACACCCCAAAGAATGCTGGGTGATTATGCAACCATCGTTTTGAACGACGTCTGTCAAAGCTTTACTCTTACCATCTGTATCTCTTTGAGTTTCTGTCCGTTTATTATCTCTATCCCTCTCTATCTATCTGTGTCCCTGTCCGTCTGTCTCTCCACCGCTCTCTATCTCTCTGTGCGTGTCTGCCCGTCTGTCTCTCGTCTTCCTCTCTCTATCTCTCTGTTTCTGTCCGCCTATCTCTCCACCTTTCTCGACCTATATGTTTGTGTCTGCCCGTCTGTCCTCTCTATCTCTCTGTGCGTCTGTATCTACCCCTCTCCAAATGGTTGTCTCTCTGTTCGTCTTTAACTCTATCTCCCCCTATCCCTGTCCGTCTGTCGCTCTACCTCTCTCTATATGTGTCTTGTCCGTCTGTCTATAATATGTGACCCGGCACAGCATAATGAGGAATAACCCCATTTTTGAGATTTTGAGATAATGATGTGAAAGAGTATACCATTAGCTTTAAAATGATATCAAAATATAATATCCTGTAATGTTTAAAATTTCCAAAAATACAAAAAAAGGAAAATGTATTTGTAATCGAATTGTGAAGATACTTTAACTTCAGGCGTTGTTTACTCAAAAAGTGTTTTAGTAGGATATTCCTCATGTCGTTGTGCCGGGTCACATACACACTCTGTCCGTTCACTTTTAGGTCACATTCCCAAGTGGGTTCAAGGCTCCTTGCTCCGTAACGGGCCGGCCATGTTCGAGGCCGGCGACCAGAAAATGGAGAGCATCTATGACGGCTTCGCTCTTCTGCATCGCTTCATTATCAAGGACGGCACAGTCTCCTATCAAAGCAGGTTAGACTCAACCTATAGATTGCGCACAGTCTTCAGGCAACCAACCTCCATGAACCATGGCATTATGACATAAACCACGGATATCTCTTCTGCTAATATTGCGCCTCGCCCATAGTGCACCAGACGCCATTTTCGGCCGTCATTCAAGACTAATCCGGTAATGTACCCGGTGGAGCCCAAATCAGAATTCCCGGGCGAACTCCAGACCGAATACGGGACGGAACTCCGGGCTGATTTGCAGGCCGATTTCACGGCTGAACGGCCAGGCCGAATTCACGGCCGAACTCCAGGCCGAACTCACAGCCGAACTCCAGGCCGAACTCAAGGCCAATATCACGGCCGAATTCTCGACTGAACTCCAAGCCGAACTTCAGGCCGAAACCGAGACCGAACTCCGGGCTGAATTCCGGGCTGAATTCCAGGCAGAATGTCAGACCGAAATCGAGACCGAACCCGAACATGAATTCGAACTCGATCCTGAGGACAGACCTCAGACTGGCGGCCGAAGTCACAGCAGCGCAGAACCCGAGCCGAATGTGTTTTTTTCTTTTCTGTCTTCGGTTGACTTGGGCACACACAGGTACCTGGACAGCGACGCGTACGAACTGGCCATGTCCGAGCAGCGTCTAGTCCTGACGGGCTTCGGCACGGCGGTCCACCGCGACCCCTGCAAGAGCTACCTCCGCCACATCTTCTCCATCTTCCAGAACCCCATGCCGGACGTCACCGACAACTGCAACATCAGCTGGCTTCGCCTGGGCCAGGACCACTTCTACACCGTCACCGAGACCAACTTCCTGCACCGCGTGGACCCCAAGACCCTGAAGTCTCTAGGGAAGGTAAGGCGGTGTATTCAGACAACTATTTGTAGCCGCCAACCCCCCCCCCCCTCCCCAACTCTACAGACATTCTGTCAAAATTATGTAGGCCGGCAAGCATTCTACATTGCATTTAGCATTTTACATCCCAGCAAGTATTCTACATTTCATTAAGCATTCTACATTTCCATTAACATTCTACATCCCAGTGAGCATTCTACATCCCAGCGAGCATTCTACATCCCAGCGAGCATTCTACATCCCAGCGATCATTCTACATTCCAGCGATCATTCTACATCCCAGCAAGCATTCTACATCCCAGCGAGCATTCTACATCCCAGCGATCATTCTACATCCCAGCAATCATTCTACATCCCAGCGATCATTCTACATCCCAGCAATAATTCCACATCCCAGCAAGCATTCTACATCCCAGCAATCATTCTACATTCCAGCAATCATTCTACATCCCAGCGATCATTCTACATCCCAGCGATCATTCTACATCCCAGCGATCATTCTACATCCCAGCGATCATTCTACATCCCAGCGATCATTCTACATTCCAGCAATCATTCTACATCCCAGCGATCATTCTACATTCCAGCGATCATTCTACATCCCAGCAATCATTCTACATCCCAGCAAGCATTCTACATCCCAGCGATCATTCTACATTCCAGCGTTCATTCTACATCCCAGCGATCATTCTGCGTTCTAGATCTAGCAGCCATCCAGCAACCGCTAGGCCGTCAAATCTCATCCCACCTTTCTCGTCCTCCCTCCCGTCAGATGGACATCACCAAGTACGTGGCCGTCAACTCCGCCACTGCCCATCCGCACTTCGAGCAAGGGGTCGTCTACAACATGGGCTCGTCCTTCGGACGTCAAACCATGTACAACATCATCAAGATGCCTTTTGGACCCGGCAAAGGTATCGCCATAGTGACGTCCAAAATGGCGTCAGAATGAGAGTTTTTAGCAGTGTCGTATTGCTCGTTCTCGTTACTCGTACTCGAGTACTACTGGAGTACCATACTCGAACTACGGTTTTTGTACTCGGTCTAAAAGTACTCGGAACTCGACATCGGATTCGAACTCGGAATAAGAAATGCTTTTACTCTGAAGTACAAGTACTATAATTTATGTACTTTGAAACTAGTACTTGACTACAACATTGGTTAGTATTTTGAATTCTAATCAGTCCTTTCTCGGCTGTGCTTTGTAGAACGAGCTGAATTTGAAAATGGAGTTTCATTGTTGTTATTTAACCCGATCCTTCGTTATTTTTGACCCTACTCCATTCTTCCCTGCAACACAACGAAGTGGAGGGCGCCAGCGAGGAGAAGGGCACCAGCGAGGAGAAGGGCACCAGCGAGGAGAAGGGCACCAGCGAGGAGAAGGGCACCAGCGAGGAGAAGGGCACCAGCGAGGAGAAGGGCACCAGCGAGGAGAAGGGCACCAGTGAGGAGGCCAATCCGTTCGAGAGAGCCAGCATCCTGTGCGGCATCCCCGCCTCGACCTTTAACCCCGCCTACTTCCACAGCTTCGGCATCACCAAGAACTACATCGTGTTCCTGGAGCAGCCGCTGATTACCAACGTGCTCAAGATGGCCACCAGCAAGCTACGCGGGGTCTCCGTGTCATCCAGCCTGGAGTATCACCCGGATAGACAGTAAGCAACGCTATTTACACACGCGAGCGGTAACGGAATTTCTACAGTACGGAGCCCCTAAAGGGACATTCAAAAACAAAATAAAAATTCGTACGTTATTTCCTGCGCACGAATCATTTCAAGCGCACGAAATCATTACAAATCATACACTGTCCATAATCAGACCTTCGGTTTTTGAGACTCCCCCTTATGTGGAACCTCCTTGCTACAACATGGCGTAAGTAACAGCGCCCTCTCCGGCTCAAATCCTGTCCATTCACTTCTCATTGCATCGGCGATTCTCCTCTGGTCAGGTGCCGCTTCTTCCTCGTCAACCTGCACACGGGCGAGGTGCTGGGCACCAGGTACCTGACCGAGGCCTTCTTCTGCTTCCACTTCATCAACTCGTACGAGAAGGACGGCCACGTGGTGGTGGACCTCTGCCGCCACTTGGACGACAGGATCATCAAGGATGCCACCATGGAGTCCTTCCGCGCCCTCGGACCGCAGGGCCCGGGCGACGCAAAGTGCCTGCGCCCGGTGAGGTTCGTCCTCCCCTTGAACATAAACGTGAGTGCCTTGACTATAGTATTAAGCCCTACCTCCTGGAGCCCTTTTCGGCCGGGTGACAGTCAATTCGGTCAGTAACGAACTCGGTCCAAGACCAACTCAGTCCGTGGCCAACTCGGTCCAAGACCAACTCGGTCCAAGACCAACTCGGTCCAAGACCAACTCGGTCCAAGACCAACTCGGTCCAAGACCAACTAGCTCGGTCCGTGACCAACTCGGTCCATGGCCAACTCGGTCCGTGACCAACTCGGTCCGTGACCAACTCGGTCCGTGGCCAACTCGGTCCGTGACCAACTCGGTCCGCGACCAACTCGGTCCGTGACCAACTCGGTCCGTGGCCAACCCAGTCCAAGACCAACTCGGTCCACGACTAACTCGGTCTCAGTCAACTCGGTCCGTGACCAACTCGCGCCGGTCCGCGACCAACTCGGTCGTCACTCGGTCGCGACGCCAACTACATGTACATTAATTTTGAGATTGAACGATGATAAAGCAATTGGAAACGCACAGTGTGCATGCGCAGCGCACAGGACTGGCCAGTGAGCTACCTTCTTTTTCAACCCCGCAAGAGGGCGCTCTACAGAAATTACGTCACGTGTATAAGGTGTATTATAACCTAAGGTTTGCCTTTGAGAAAGATCCTGCTAGGATCGAAACGTCAGGCCCATCAATTTTTTTTAGATATAAGAATGTAAGATAATAAGATGCATTTGTCATCATCCGCCTCTTCCAAAAACGTTTTTGTCTTTGTCAGAAAGAGAAGGAAAACCTGGTGACTCTCGCTGGTTCCCGCGCAACAGCGAAGCTGACCGCACCCGACACCGTTATGTGCACCTTGGAAATGCTGTGTGACGAAGGTAAGGCCGTGTCCGAAACGGGCTCCCAGAGCTACGGCTAGGGCTATTGTCTTCACATCTCCGTGTATTTCCAATAGGGGGAAGACCTAGACCTAGCTCTAGACGCCCGTTTCGGACACGTACGGCCATAATCACTCAGAGAACAATGCCGCGTTTGCACATAAACTGGCAAGCGTTCATGAACATTATGTGTCCTAAGGTTGAATTCAGTGCATCATAATTAATGTGTTCTGTAAGCCACTTCGAAAATACATGTTTATGGCTGCAATAATCGAACTCAATTTCCAAAGTGGAGTTCAACTCGACTTTTGGGAAATCGGAAGAGTTCACGTTTGTTTGTTTTTTTCGTTTTGTTTCGCCGTCGGTGTTTTTTGAGCCTAGCTGTCTGTTTATCTGTTCTCTTGATACAAAGCTGTGGAGGGTCCACGAATTTACTACAAGATGCACAACGGTCGCCCCTACAGATATTACTACGGCATCATCCCCAGCAAACGACAGGTAATCGATTTGAGCACACAGAAGTCGACGAATCCGTGCTTGGAGGACCACGTTCGCGATTAATAGATTCCATAATCGATCGACGGATGAATCTTCAACTAGTCGGGGCTGTGTCGAAATGGCAAGTCGACTTGTCGATTGTCGGTTGGACGTTATCTCTTTTGGCAAGCCGATGCCTTGTCGAAATTACAAGTTGGTTAGTCAGTTGTGCGATGCCATGTCAGAAGCACCGAACGATGAGTCAATTCTATTTCGAAAGGACTAGTCGATTAGTTTATTCCATTACTGCATGAACAGTCGACTAATCGATTTCATTTGAAGACGCGCGTGGCACGCTTGCGCAAACCCGTCTTATTTCCTTAGTCAAATTGTGCAATCCCATGTCAGAAGCACCAACCGATGAGTCGGTTCTATTTCGAAATGACTAGTCGATTAGTTGATTCCATCACATGGCGATTAGTCGACTAATCGATTTCACTTGAAGACGCGCGTGGAGTGCTTGCTCAAACCTGTCTTATTAGACATGTGAAAACTGATCGTTAAGAATGCCGATTTGTTTTTCTGACACTCCTGGAAGCTTCTGAAAGGGGACTGCCAGACCAAAAGTGTGGCTGGAATCTGGGAGTGCGAGGAAGGGGATTTCTACCCATCCGAGCCTGTGTTCGTACCGAGCCCCGACGCCAAAGATGAGGATGACGGTAAGTGACGTCCCAGTCCTTTCCCCGTTAAACATGAAAGATCGCCAAACACAAGGCCTTATAAGACCATACGAGGTGACGGCTACAGGGCAAAATAGAAGAGGAATAGACAGATAAAGAAAGAAAACAGAGTCGAAAACAAGGACTGACGGAGGTGTCTATTCACGTTCCTTTTGAACTAGTCTGTATAAAGATGGAAAACTGGATGTAGATAGAGAGTTCCAAAGCGTAGCAGTACGGGAGAAGAAGCATAGAGCTCTATAAATACACTAGAGTGCGCACTCATCGCGTGACGCGTGCCGACAAGGGTACTGCGACGCCATTACCAAAGAGGTGCAAATGCATGGATCTCTATGGGGCAAACTATCCTAATTTTTTACAAAAGAAAATAGGACATTAAAATTCGCCAATCCCTTGAGGTATTGATGGCCTTTCCTTTCATTACTAAAAACCATTTCTATAACCTTTTTAGTTTCCGCATTCACAACCTTTCGGCTATACCTTTCCCCATTCATATTACGCGCGATTGCTACTGACATCCGGGCACTCCGAGCTGAAGTTGCCCTCTTTGGTAATGGCGGATGCGCGTCCGTGTCGGCATACGCGTACCGCGCGTTGATAGGGGAGTGCGCACTCTAGTTTATTTATAGAGCTCTATGGGAAGAATCAGCTATCGGAACATTTCACAGTACTACTGCACTTCGGAACAGAAACAGTAAAGCTGTACCAAAACGTGTGCTGCGATCGGCGAATGTGCATAGGCCTACAGGAGGGACAATGGATGAAAGACCCTCTTTACATATCTACCGGGGGTACCTAGGAAGTACCGGTAGAAGAGGCTCAGGGAAGAGACAGATCGTCTGACAGAGAGTGGTTCAAGACAGGATGCCAAGTCATGTCCTATTCGTTTAAGAGCTCTTAGCTGAACTATTTACAGCCATGTATCCTCTCTCCCGTCTTATCTACGTAACCTCTTGGCACTTCGTCTCTCCCTTTATCGGGTCTTGCTGGCGATAGGCGTGGTTCTGTCCCTGGTGGTCACCTCCAACGGGCCCGCCAAGAACCCCTTCCTCCTGGTCCTGGATGCTCGCACCTTCACGGAGATCGCCCGGGCACAGGTAGACGGCGAGATGCCCTTCGGCTTCCACGGTCTCTTCATAAACAATCTCGTCGACTGAGTCAAGTCTGCTTTGACAAAACATAAACATAATTACAAACAGTGCCAACATCGCATATAAAATTAGAACTTTCCGCTCTTTACGTGTACCGTATCATAGCTTCGTCATAAATACATAATTATGAATTAAAATATTGAGTTAAATTATTTATTACTATAATCCTCTTGTTACAATAGTTGCAGTAATATTATTATTATTATTTTTTGTTACTTAAATTTATTATTTTCAAAATTTAGTGGGCCTGACGTTTCGATCCTAGCAGGACCTTCCTGAAAGGCAGGAAGGTCCTGCTAGGATCGAAACGTCAGGCCCATTAAATTTTGAGATTTGCATTTTGGTAATTTTAGTCAGTAAGCAGTTTGCAACATTTTTGTATATCACTGAATTTATTATTTTCAGAATAATTCGAATGGTGTTTCAATCCTTGCAGCACCTTTCTCTGCGTTTGAGAAAAGTTCCCATTAGGATCGAAACGTCAGTCCTGCGTTTTTGTGATTTGCAATTTGGCCATTTAAAGAAGTCTATAGCATTACTGTATTGTCTTTATCACCTACCAGTATTGTATAATAATTTGCTAGTTATGACGACAACTGTGTAGCAACATCCTAAATTCTGATCAGAACTTAATAACGCCCATTTCTTTTGATAGAATTGAATCTATGTAAACGAAATGTAACCTTCTCGTTGATTTATATCTATTTGGATCACATTGATTCCATTCATGACACAACGATTGTCCGATATGAACTTGATGTTTGGACAAAATTACCTTAATATTTTGGAAGAGTAAAACGAGTCGTGTAATCATATGATTTCATATTAGATTCAGAGAAAGTGTACCTCTAATTAAACAGGTTAAAACAGAGTAAGTATTCTGTAAATTCCGCTGTCATTCCGCTGAGATTAATTGTTCGTTTCTAATTATAAAATGGTTATGTCGAACAATAGAAAAACATTTATATTTTTTATACTTCATGTCAAACGACGTAGGCTATGTGGCCTTTAAATGCAACTTCCTTTTTTAAATCTACGAGACTTTATCAAGCAACAATAAACGATGAAGCAATGCACATATGAAGTGGCTATCTGTATGACTGCTATATGGAATGATTTAACCAAGTCAGCCAGACCAGAACATGAAAGCATCTGTAGCACAAACTCCGGGTGGTATTAAGACCCCATAATGATCGTAAGAGGCTGCACAAGGTAGTCAGTCGTCCGGTATGTACCACTGAGGGTCCCTATTCCCTCCATATTCATCTTTTTGAACCAAAAACTGAAAAAAAAAATCCCAATAATGTTTACCAAAATTTGGTACAATTTTGACTTATTTCTCATAAACTGAAAATGACCCCAGGAATCATTAAATACGACCCGTCTGTCCACTACAACCTTATTTTCAGTAATGCCATAATAAGATAATAACAAGATAATAATTCATTAATTAAAATCATTGAACCAGTAACAAGTACAATCTCTTACAGATTTTGGAAATTTTATTCCAAGGTTATATGCCAATATTGTCCAAAATACATAGAAAAAAAACTAATTTACAAATCGAAATTGTCAGCAAAGGAAGCTTACGAATGACCATGTGGCCCAAAAATAGCTGAAAATAATAGCTGAGATAAGTAACGAATATAATTATGCATCATATTGCATATGAATGCATGTTATGCACATATCAAAAACAATATGCAATAGTAACCTGTGCATATTATACACCTTGAGACTAACCTCATGACATCACTTACTGGAATACCAGCGAGTGAATTTAAAGCATTCAGAGCTCGTGTGACCAGAAAAACATGACCTGAAGTATGCAATCCTTTTTATTAGCTGTCAATCCAGAGTTTTTTGGGTGCAGGGGTAGAAAACGTTCCCCTTTATCAAAGTAGCATTGTCCTTCAATGTGCCTGTGGGAAAAGTTCTGCTAAGATCCAAATGCCAATTCATGTGCTTTGTATTTCAGTATTTTGCCTTTTTTTGCAATCTACTGTACTGCTACCACTACTACTAACTAGAGAGCATAGATAGTTAGCAGATGCCTACTCGGGCCTCATGAACGAATCCCCTCCACACTGATCTGTCCAGCATAGCAGACCCTCAGCTCTTCAACTCTGTCAAGTCCTGTGTCTCTCTTCAGCATACCAATACAATTGTTCTGCTTCCTACCCCTTTTTCTCACTACCACTTATTAAGTAGAGAGCATAGACAGTTAGCTGATGCCTACTTGGATCTCATGAAGGAATCCCCTCCACACTAATCTGTACAGCATGGAAGTCCCAAGCTCGTCAACTCTGTCAAGTCCTGCGTCTCTCTTTAGCCAATACCGATGCAATTTGTCGGCTTCCTACCGGCCCCTTTTTTTCTCCCATTGCCACGTGATTGATTCCCACAATACAGGAGGGCTATTGGAGCTGCCTTAAGTGACCAAATATTAGGAGGGCCTGGCGTGTTAATCGTAGCAGGACTTTCTGAAAGGTCCTGCTAAGAACGAAACATCGCACCCTCTTAATGTTTTATTTTTGCATTTTTGGTCGTTTCAGTCGAGTAAAGGCGTTTGCAACATTTGGTGTTACGTCATTTAAGAATTTGGATTCATGGGCGTTGGGTAGTCTACTAATTATCACATTTTGCTATTGGAAGCTGGAGTTGATCTCAATCTGCCCTTGGACTCGTTTTGGCTGTCACAACCAGCACTGGTTCCCCTATTAATCCGCTGAAATTCTCCCTCGAAATCTCAGATAAGTTAGAGTAAGACTGGCTTGACTAAGTGCACGAATGTCCGCAGCACTAAGCCAAACAGAAAGAGCCGAACCAATCCTTAGATATGACCACTAAAATGCATCCATTGTCGCTCGGTTCCATCGACATTTTTCTGAACAGCCTAGTTGCGCGAAGCCTTGAGTAGTCTGGCTCCCGGTCCCAGCCTCAGGTAGCTGCCTGTGGTAAGGCATTGGGGTCCGCCCCGCGACTGATGAAGCGCAGCCTGAGTTGCCATGGTGCCCGTAGACCTTTGATGACCCGGTCTGTGTCCGCCTTGACACCATCACCGGCAAACATGTACTTGATGTGGTATCTGAGATAGACGGGCAGTCAAGGAACTAGACACAAACTGACAATCGAGTAGTATACTAAAGTAATAATCTTAAGCATTCCTTCATTGTTCCCTTCCCTACAGCTTGATCTAAATCTAATGTCAACTAGCTTCCCTCCATTGACCCCTTCCCTACAGCTTGCCATTCCCTTGATCTCAATCTCATCTGTCTACCAGTTTTCCTCCATTGATCCCTTCCCTACAGCTTGCCATTCCCTTGATCTCAATCTCATCTGTCTACCAGTTTTCCTCCATTGATCCCTTCCCTACAGCTTGCCATTCCCTTGATCTCAATCTCATCTGTCTACCAGTTTTCCTCCATTGACCCCTTCCCTACAGCTTGCCATTCCCTTGATCTCAATCTCATCTGTCTACCAGTTTTCCTCCATTGATCCCTTCCCTACAGCTTGCCATTCCCTTGATCTCAATCTCATCTGTCTACCAGTTTTCCTCCATTGATCCCTTCCCTACAGCTTGCCATTCCCTTGATCTCAATCTCATCTGTCTACCAGCTTTCCTCCATTGATCCCTTCCCTACAGCTTGCCATTCCCTTGATCTCAATCTCATCTGTCTACCAGCTTTCCTCCATTGATCCCTTCCCTACAGCTTGCCCTTCCCTTGATCTCAATCTCATCTGTCTACCAGCTTTCCTCCATTGACCCCTTCCCTACAGCTTGCCCTTCCCTTGATCTCAATCTCATCTGTCTACCAGCTTTCCTCCTTTGATCCCTTCCCTACAACTTACCCTTCCCTATAATATTACTTTAGTAAGCCTACAAGCTTTCCTCTTTTGTCCATTTTCTGTTATCCATAGCTCATTACTTCTTTACCTTCTATCATTTTCACCCTTGTCATTCTGCCTTTGACAATTGGCTTTATTGTTGTTTAGGGAAAATCAGTCAAGCTTTTGTCTAATTGAGAAGGATACAGGAAGTCGCAGATGACATCCATATGGGCAATCTGGCTGCAGCTTTGGTCCATCAGGAGAAGCATGTCATAGAGATCCTTGGTGATCTGTGGGGAGGAGAGTGAAGCATTTTGTTCATGGAGCAAGAAAAAAACTACTAGACAGCGGGTCCAGTGCAGTCACACTCGGCACTAGACCGACACTGAAATCACTAGACTCGGTCCACTGTCCAGTGGATAATTCGAACCCTGTTAAGGGGTGTATAACACAGGAGGTAGAGCACTGGCATTTAAGTCAGAGGTCTCGGGTTCAAATCTCCTCACGGACAGAATTCTAGATCTGTACTCTTTACTTGGCCTACCTCAAAGAGTAAGCGCGTCCTCTCTTCATGGAATCTCTGGAGGAAAGGACCCACCAGGTGACAAACAAACAAATACTGCTCCTCCGTCCTAACCACAGGCTTCACTTGTTCTCGAATAAATCTTCAAGAAAGAAAGAAAAAGCAGAGTACAAAACTGTTACAAACTTGTCAATTAATTTGAATTGCCTGAAATACACAATCATAAAAGTTGAAGCTTCAATCCTGGAAGGGCCTTTCCCAAGGAAGCATCTTTCCTCCATCGATTCCTTCCCTACAGCTTGTTTTTCACTTGATCTCAATTTAATCTGTCTACCAGATTTCCTCCATCGACCCCTTCCCTACAGCTTGCCCTTCACTTGATCTCAATCTAATCTGTCTACCAGCTTTCCTCCATTGATCCCTTCCCTACAGCTTGCCATTCCCTTGATCTCAATCTAATCTGTCTACCAGCTGTCCTCCATCGACCCCTTCCCTACAGCTTGCCCTTCCCTTGATGACATACACAATCACAAAAGTTGGAGTTTCGATCCCAGGGCCTTTCCCAAGGAAGCGTCTTGGTTCACAACTTGGACAATAGCGATACCCGGATATGGAGGGATCAGTGCAAGGCCATCTAGCACTCCGAATCAAATCAGGAGATGCCGGCCCAACCAAGTGGTTGAGCTCAAATAAGTCTAGACCCGGGGCATGAGACTCACTGCTGCAGGGGCGTGAGCTGGCCAATGTTGGAGTGGTGCCAGACGGCGTGCGTCATGGCTAGCACGTAGGCGCACATCATCTCCGTGTGCGACGACTGCGTGCCGCGGAAGTCAAAGACGGCAAACAGGTTGGGCAGGATGCCGGCGCCGGGCGTGGCCGTCTTGCCTAGCAACAGGTCGCCGCTTAGCACCTCCAGAATGCGATCGTGGATGACGTCGCAGTAGCAGGACTGTGGGCAGCAAAAAAGAAAAGAGTCGGCAGGGTCAAAGGTTGAAAAAAAAAAAACTCAGAAAGGTCAAGGGTTATTAAGTCAGAAGGGTTAAGGGTCAATAGTCACGGGTGAAAAGGCTTCAGAGGCAAAAGGGGTAAAGAATCAAAGGTCAGTAGGGTAAAGGGCCTGAAGGTCAGAGGTCAGACGGGTAAAGGGCCTAAAGGTCAAAGGTCAGACAGGTAAAGGGCCTAAAAGACAAAAGGTCAGAAGGGTAAAAGGTCTAAAGGGTGAAAGATTTAAAAGATCAAAAGACAAAAACGGAGTCAAAGGTCAACAGGATTCAGGGGTCGAGAGTCAAGGGTCAAAGTGTAGATAAAGGTTTAGGGTAAAGAGTTATTGGAGAAAGGTTGCACGAGCGATGAGCCGGAGAACTATAGGGTGAACAATTCCAAGTAGCCAAATGTTATCAGTGAATGGTGGTGTTGGTTGGCTACAAACTGTAAGCCTTGTGCCATCCTATGGTTAGGTGTAGCGTCAGAGTTAGGGTGGTCCAATCTAATCCTGGGTCAACTAACCCTAGCCCTCTCAGATCACACAAGGTTTGAGGTGTGCGCACGAGAGCACCAGAGTGGAGAGTCAACGAGTCAAAGGTCGCAAAAGAGTCGGCAGTCAAAATGGGCAGAGGTTTACTGGGGTCGTGGGTGGTGTCTGGGACACCCACAGTGGAGATGCTTGGCTGAACACCGTTGGCAGACTTACGGGCAGTGATGTCAGGACTAAGGCTACGGTGTTGATCCAGGCCATGATATCATCCCGTGGTAGACTTGACGGGCTGAGGGAAGAGAGGAAATCCAAAACGATAAACTGATTTGTCCGGATGCCTGACAACTTGTTTATTTTAAAAACAAATTTGTTTTCCTTTATTTGTTTGAAATAAATACTTAAAGACCTTATACAACATTGGTAAAGGTCAAAAGATTGCCACAGTTTGTGTTTTAAACTTAAACATGAAAGAAAAAGCAATACTGCGAAGGTTTTAGCTCAAATGGTAATCTGAGAGTAGAAAAAAGCAAAAAAACGTCACGGTTTTTGCACCATTCTGTACTGTAAGAAATAAACAGATAAAAATGAGCATTATGAGATACCGGTTTGTCATTAAAAATCATTTAAAATTTTTTTTTAATACAAATTGAAAAAAAAATAAAAAAAAATAAAAAATTAAAATTAAAATTAAATAATTAACAAATTAAAAAATTAAAAAATTAAAAATTAAAAAATAAAAAATAAAAAAAAATTAAACTGTTAAAAAAATCAAAAAAAAATCAAATCATGTCATTTATGGAAATCCGGAAATTTCCGGAAGTCTGACATTCCTGCCGGGATGTTCATTATAGCGACATTCCACTGAACTCACTTCTTGAAGATGACTTCTAGCAGCGCGTTGCCGACCACCTTGCCCTGCCCGGGTAGAGCCATCAGCTCCACGCAGGTCACGTGCAAGGCGTGGGCGGCCAGGTTGGGGAGCTCGTTGAACCGCCAGTCCATGTTCTGGAAGTGGGCCGGGCCCTTGCCCGAGACCGGTGGAGATTCCTACAGTTAAGGAGCGTTACTTACGGCGCTCTCCGACTGCCGACTGGGATTCCGTTTCCTCTTTCCATGCAGTTACAGCATGACGCAAGTGGAAAGTCTGCGGTGTAACGCCGTGTAACACTTCACTTTCGAGAAGGAGTGTGGCTCTGAAAAGTGTTCGGTGCTTTGCCCGATGCCTGATGAAAAAAATTCAGGCAGCTCGGGCTTTTTCTTTTACATCAGGCAAAGCACTGAGCACTCAGTGTAGATCACGTCAAGCAGGGGAAAACCTCAAAGAAATTGTATTCTCCTCGACGCAAACATCATGTTATATCTATGGCTTTGAAAAGAGCAGGTAACTCAACGTTTCAGGTAGTACATGTATGTCCTCTGCCTGTCACTAGGAGACTACTGCATTCCAACTATCATCGGTGTTTATATGCCCAATGAAAGATGAAACAGCTTGACATATTTTTACTTTTTATCTCCAAAGTATAAAAAAATATGCAGGGCCTGACATTTCAATCCTTTCCAAGACCTTTCTCAAATGCAGAGTTTTTTTTTCCTTCAAAATAAATCTGACTAGTCTTATCTCCAGCTACACTGAGCTTTTTAGGAGGCCTGTCTTGTTTGGCAGCTATGAATATGCATTAGGCAAGGATATTGTCCACCAGTCGGCCAATCAGCTTGCAGTAGTAGTCATGGTCTGGATCCCAGGCCACATCCTCGCCCGGCTTGTTGATGTACTCCAAGTACTGAGGGGTCAGGCACCTGTCCGGGGGATTAGAAACCGTCTAATGAATATGCATGCAACACAGAGCACATGTATGAATCTAGAATCACTACCTGTAACTAGAATCTGCTTCATGAATATTAGAAACAGATTCTCCCCCAAAGTACTTGTGTTCTCAGTAAAAATTTCAGGATTACAACCTCCATCATGAATTTTCAAACAATTCTTCCTGCAGAAATGCCAATTATCCCCAAGAACCCAACGTTTTGATGATAATCTGCTTCGTGAAAATCCAAATTCTTCCAAACGACCTGAAGTCGAGAGCAAAGTGGGGAACAACTGAAACTTCATGAATATTAAAAATGATTCCTTCCAAAAGGAGTGACCAATGGCAACAAGGCCACAATTCAAATCATGAATATTCATAAGATATGGCACGTCAAACTCTCAGGCGCTCATGAACAAACAAGAGCTGTTCTGGCAAAGTTCCAACCAATCATATTTCATCACGTTGCGCTCTTGTAAACCAACAAAGTACGGAGTCCTCCAAGTACCATCCAGGTGGCTTGACAGATTTCTGGGCAAGAATGATCGCCCCGACAAGTTTTCGTTTCAGTTGAGGGCGGTCTCTCAGCTTCCTCTCGTAGTAGTGAAGCGTGTTGAATAAATACATGACTGGATGATCTGTAAAAAGCAAACCCCAAAATTGCGACAAGTTTGTTTCAAACAAAACAAAGGAAAAACTGACTGGGAACTTTTTGAACCAATTGAAAAATTTAGAGTGATATACAAATATGTTGCCAACTGCTTACTGACTAAAATTACCAATATGCAAATCTCAAAATTTAGTGGGCCTGATGTTTCGATCCTAGCAGGACCTTTCTCAAATTGAAAAATTGGCAAAGAAAACTTTGACTGGACCGGGACTTGAACCCGAGACCACTGGACTAACATACCGTACCAGTGCTCTTCCATCTGAACTATCCAGCCCTTAGATGGTGGACATCTTTTTGACATAAATCCCCCCCCCAAAAAAAAAAAAAAAATAAAAATAAATAAATAAATAAATAAATGAATGAATAAATAAATAAATGTTAAAAATTTGGGAAAAAAAAAATCACACCATTTCCGGAAAACCGGAATTCTTTTGAAAGTCTTACATCCCTTGTCATCAAAAACACCAGACTCCTTACCATGGAATTTGTAGAGACCTCCCAGGTGATCTAAGAGAATTTCCATGGATTTGGAGGCTGGAGGTAACTCGAGGAAGCGATGGATCAAAATATCAAACACCTGCACGGACAACAGAGCAACAAACAAAATACAACATTTTAGGCAGAAATATTTCAGTGAGAGGTTTCTACTATAACCATCTTCAAACTGTATAAGTTTCATGTAAATCTGTGAACATTTCTGTTTTTCGATCTTACCAATGTTGTGTAGGGGTTTTAAGAAAGGCTATATGTGTGTACAGAACACCTTCTTGTTTGAGTTGACTGCACGGATCTTGTTCTTACCGGTATGAACCGGAGGCAGACGTTACTGAAGTAGACAGGCAGGTTCTGGCAGGGCGTACTCATCGTTGTTCCAGTCACCTCCAGCATCCCTTCGTAGTAGTATCTCTCTGGATATTTCTATTTGCAAGCAGCGCATCAAGACAAGATTTCTCAGTTTAGTGGATGAGCCAGTATTCGGACGACTTGTCCATCCACATAAAAAATTGTTTTTACCTGTAGAAGCTAAATTCAGTTTGCAATCAAAGATGTCATGTGATATCAGAGATACCCTATGATACACAGATCCATGGTTTGGCATGCCAGACTATCCATACCTACATGTACCTTGCGACAGTTCCAAGGTTTGGCACCCCAATAATTACATGTATATCCACACCCTATGAAACAGTAGTTCATGGGTTTGGCAGCCCAGGCTATCCACACCTACCCAATGATAGTTCATGGGTTTGGCTCATGGGTTTGGCAGCCCAGGCTATCCACACCCACCCTATGATACCGTAGCTCATGGGTTTGGCAGCCCAGGCTATCCACACCTACCCTATGATAGTTCATGGGTTTGGCTCATGGGTTTGGCAGCCCAGGCTATCCACACCCACCCTATGATACCGTAGCTCATGGGTTTGGCAGCCCAGGCTATCCACACCTACCCAATGATAGTTCATGGGTTTGGCTCATGGGTTTGGCAGCCCAGGCTATCCACACCCACCCTATGATACCGTAGCTCATGGGTTTGGCAGCCCAGGCTATCCACACCTTCCCTATGATAGTTCATGGGTTTGGCAGCCCAGGCTATCCACACCTACCCTATGATAGTTCATGTGCTTGGTGTGCCAGTCTGACTGCAGCCAGTGTTCCGGTGAGTTCTCTTTGATGAAATCGTTGACACGGTTACGGAACTCCACTGGTTTCAGGAGGAGCAGCTGGATGATGAAGAAGCAGACCTGTGCCTCGCTGCCCTCATGGTTACGTAGCGCCTAGCAACAAGAAAACAAAAACATGATTACACTCACTGCCTAGCAACAAGGAAAAGAATGTTAACACAATGTCTTGCAATAAGGAAACCATGGTTACATGTTGCTAAGTTACACAGAAAATGATGGTAGAACATTGCCAAGCAACTGTGAAGATAAGATGGAAAGCCAGTGCCTAGCAATGAGGAAAACGATCTGAATTATTCAACATTTTAAGACAAAGATCACTAGAACTTTGCATATTTGGGAAGGACACATTCTCAGGGCTGTTTACAATGAAGCAAATACAAAAAAAACTGTTGCGAACTGTTCACTCACTAAAATGACCTGCAATACACAAATCTCAAAAGTTAGAGGGTCTGACGTTTCGATCCTAGCAGGACCTTTCTTTGCCTTTGCCTTTGAGAAAGGTCCTGCTAGGATCGAAACGTCAGGCCCACTAACTTTTGAGGCTGTTTAATAAATACAATCAATTCCCAGTCAGTTTTTGTTTCTTTATTCGGTTGACTTTTATTTCAAAAATTGGTAAAAAGGCTATGACAGTTAATGAAAAATGAAGCAAGTAATCAATGTTGATATTTTGGGTTTTTTGTTTTTTTCTTACCAAGTTGAGTATGAGTCGGTCCAAGCTAATGATGTTGAGTTTCCACACCATGTCATTCAACGTCTCCACACACTGCTCAAAACCAAAGGAATCAGGAGAGTCCAAAATGCAATCAAACGTAGGAGACATGGTTTGCATTCCATCTGAGCTGCCTTGTGGGTTTGGTCCCTCAATGAGGTTTGTCTTGGGTATTGAGGTCTCGGTCTTGGGCATTGGGGTCTCGGTCTTGGGCATTGGGGTCTCGGTCTTGGGCATTGAGGTCTCGGTCTTGGGCATTGGGGTCTCGGTCTTGGGCATTGAGGTCTCGGTCTTGGGCATTGGGGTCTCGGTCTTGGGCATTGGGGTCTCGGTCTTGGGCATTGAGGTCTCGGTCTTGGGCATTGGGGTCTCGGTCTTGGACATTGAGGTCTCGGTCTTGGGCATTGGGGTCTCGGTCTTGGGCATTGAGGTCTCGGTCTTGGGCATTGAGGTCTTGGTCTTGGGTATTGAGGTCTCTGTCTTGGGCACTGGGGTCTCTGTCTTGGGTATTAAGGTCTCTATCTTGGGCATTGAGTTCTCGGTCTTGAGCATAGAGGTCTCGATCTTGAGCATTGAGGTCTCTGTCTCTGGCATTGGGGTCTCAGTCTTGGGCATTGAGGTCTCTGTCTTGGGCATTGAGGTCTCTGTCTTGGGTACTGAGGTCTCTGTCTTGGGCAACAAGATCTCAGTCTTGGGCATTGAGGTCTTGGGGTTGGGAACTAAGGTCGCAGTCACAGTCTTGATTCACTAAGGTCTCAGTTCTCAGTCTTGGCCATTGAATATCAGTCTTGGTCTTGGTCATTGGAGCCTCGGGTCTTGCTCCTGGGAATTGAGATCTCGGTGTCGGAGTTCAGGACTGAGATCTTAATTATCTTTGTTTCTAGGAAAAATGAGGTCTCGGTCGTTGATATCTTGGGGCAACGGGGACACCAGTTGTACCCAAACCGTTCAGGTCTTGCCCCCCCCCCACCGACACCCACAGGCAAGGGGTTACCTTGTTCAGGTCTTGGCCCCCCACCCCCCACCGACACCCACAGGCAAGGGGTTACCTTGTTCAGGTCTTGGCCCCCCACCCCCCACCGACACCTACAGGCAAGGGGTTACCTTGTTCAGGTCTTGGCCCCCCACCCCCCACCGACACCCACAGGCAAGGGGTTACCTTGTTCAGGTCTTGGCCCCCCACCCCCCACCGACACCTACAGGCAAGGGGTTACCTTGTTCAGGTCATGCCCCCCCCCCCCCACCGACACCCACAGACACCCACAGGCAAGGGGTTACCTTGTTCACGTGCTGCCCTCCGGCCGACGTAGAGAACTCAAAGACGAGGAAATCGGCGAAGGTCCGGATGTGGCTGGACAGGGCCCTGGGGCCAATGCGCTCAATTACCTTAACGGCCACTGGGTTGATGCGACTGGCCTCGTTCTCCAGGAGCATCTTCCAGATCAAGCTGGGCACAGAACGTACAATGGAACGTCGCTATAACGAACATCCCAGGATCCAGCGGTCGTTCGTTATCGCAATGTGATACATCAAACAACACACCTACGTTAAGGATCATGGCATACTTACCACAGAAACAGAGGCTGTGCTCCTTGCACTGCAAAGCGATTTAGAATCTCAGCTTCGTTGGTCATCGCTGGAGGATAAACGTTCAGAGAAAAGTAAGCGAAAATAAGGAAACTGGTTGAGAATTTTGCATCACAGAGCAAAATAGATTTGACTGGACAAGGATTTTCAGTACAACGGAAGGGAAGGAAAGAGAAGGGAAGGGAAGGGAAGGGCAGGACAGGGCAGGGCAGGGCAGGGAGGGGAAGGGAAGGGAATCGAAGGGAAGGGAATCGAAGGGAAGGGAAGGGAAGATAAGGGAAGGGAAGGGAAGGGAGGGGAGGGGAGGGGAGGGGAGGGGAGGGGAGGGGAGGGGAAGGGAAGGGAAGGGAAGGGAAGGGAAGGGAAGGGATGGGAAGGGAAGGGAAGGGAAGGGAAGGGAAGGGAAGGGAAGGGAAGGGAAGGGAAGATCCATCCAACCTTTCCATTTCCTGTGCTCATCCTCCACTGTCTTCTTGAGTAGGGAGCGGTCGTCCTGGGGGGCAGGGTTGGCCTCAAAGAACTCCTGCAGGGCGGTCGGAAAGCACTTGAGCGTGTGCGAGGCCCAGTTATGCGGAGTGTTGGCAAAGAGTGTCGCCAGAATCTCCTTGCACCAGGACCCCGAAAGGGTCTCAGAACCTAAAAGCAAAAAAAAAAAAAGAAGTCAAACAAAACTGACTGGGATCTTTTGAACAAATTGAAAATATTGGCAAAGAAAACTTTGACTGGATTGGAAAATGTCGAGATGTCTGGATTAATGTACCAGTGATCATGGAAGGGGAAGGGGTGACTAGTGTGAAGCAAAGCATCTATAAGTCTTCATCCCTTATTGGTAGTAGACTGCCAGCCAAGGCTGACAAATATAACTGGGATGGCTGACTAGTCTGAAGCAAGGCATAAGCCTCCATCCCTATTGGTGGTAGACTGCCAGCCAAGGCTGACATATAGAACTGGGAGGGGTGACTAGTCTGAAGCAAGACACAAGCCTCCATCCCCTATTTGTGGTAGACTGCCAGCAAAGGCTGACAAATACAACTGGGAGGGGGTGACTAGTCTGAAGCAAGACACAAGCCTCCATCCCTATTGGTGGTAGACTGCCAGCCAAGGCTGACAAATACAACTAGGAGGGCTGACTAGTCTGAAGTAAGGCATAAACCTCCATCCCAATTAATAGTGGTAGACTGCCAGCTAAAAGTTGACACATAAACCTGGGACAGGTTACTTATCTGAAGCGAGCCCCATCCCTAGAGGTAGACTGCTAGCCATGGCTGTCAGAAAGAACTAGGAGGGGTGGACAGTGTGGAAACAAGCCTCCATTCCTATCGATGCCAGTCAGAGGCGGACCAAGATGGGCATCCTACCTGTGACGTGCATGGCCCGAGCCAGAGTCAGGACCAGAGCGCGATTCAGCTCCTCCGAGTCGGCCGAGAGGAGGATGTTGGGTTCGTTCAGGAAGCGCGAGAGCTGGGGTTGGACGTCCGCACTGCCCAGGCCTATGATGATGCGCAGGGCTGTGCTCTCAATGCTAGCCAAGAAGCAGACCGAAAAGATTCTCAGTCAGTCTGCTTGCCTCTATCTCTCCTTGTGTACTTCGCCCCACAAATATCAGCATTTCCCCATCACCAGCAAAGCCAAAGGTTGGCACACAACCCTGGGAGGGTTGGACAGTTGACACAAGCCTCCATTCCTATCGATGCCAGTCCGGGCTGACAAAAATCAGTTCATGTAATAGCAGGTAAATAGTATGTTACCGGGTACATGCTCACCAATTCCAACCGCCAGGCAATCAGGCAAAGCACTGAGCACACAGTGTTAATTACATGTAAAGCAGAGCAAGCCCTCATTGAATTACGTTCTCACACTGACTCCAATCATCATGCAAAGCACTGCACGTAAAGTGCAAACAACTCATCGTACAAAGTGCTAATTACACGCCTAGTAGAGTGGTTAGCACTGGGTAAAGAGGGCTAACTATTTCAGTGGAGTAGTTTGCACTGCGTACACAGTGCTAGCGACACACCTAGTAGAGTAGTTAGCACTTGGTACACACTGCTAACCACACACCTGGTAAGGTAGTTAGCCCTGGGTACAAAGTGCTTACTACACACCTAGTAAGATAGTTAGCCCTGGGTACAAAGTGCTTACTACACACCTGGTAAGGTAGTTAGCCCTGGGTACAAAGTGCTAACTACACACCTAGTAAGGTAGTTAGCCCTGGGTACAAAGTGCTTACTACACACCTAGTAAGGTAGTTAGCCCTGGGTACAAAGTGCTAACTACACACCTAGTAAGGTAGTTAGCCCTGGGTACAAAGTGCTAACCACACACCTAGTAAGGTAATTAGCACTTGGTACACACTGCTAACTATATGCCAAGTAGAGTAGACCCTCGAAATTAACACAAAAAACTGTTGCAATAAATTCCATTCTCAATCTCATAGTCATGTCTCCGAACCCTCGTTGAATCAAACGACAGGGCTGAACTCCAGTTGACCTCTGACCCTTACCACTGGTACAGCTGGTTCTGATTGGCCAGCGGGATCTTGCTGAGGGAGTGGAGGTTGCAGAGGAGCTGGACGATGTACTGGGGCTGAATGTGCTGCAGACGGAAGCTGAAGAGCTCTAGGAGTGTGTGTAGCATCCCCCAGGCATTGGCCTCACAGACATTGGGCAAGACTTTGGCTGCAGGAGAAATGGCAATCACAATAGAACTGCCCTCATACCCATCTACCCTACTTCTTGTGTTCTTAAAATTTAGTGGGCCTGACGTTTCGATCCTAGCAGGACCTTTCTCAAAGGCAGAGTGACAAGGACAAAACAGATACATGTACACGAAGGAAGGGGGGAGAGTGAATAGGACACGGATGAGAAACAAAGGACAAAGAGTGAAGCTGGTAGGGAGAGATCAAAGGGAATGGCAAGCGGTGGGGTAGGGATTAGTGAGAGGAGGGGGAAAGATCAAAGAGAAGGGCAAGGAGTAGGGTAGGGATTAGTGACAAGAGGGGGAAAGATCAAAGAGAGAAGTGTGAAGGACTGAACACAAAAGAAGGATTATCAGAAAGCTGCATGGTGTTAGTCATTACCCTCCTGGATGTTGAGACCATGTGGTTGAATAGTCCGAAGACGCTTCATCCACATTTTCTCACGGCTAAGACGGACAGCATTACTACGGTGACCACTTCTTGTGTTGTTCAGTGCCCATTCCCATATGGGGAATTTCGCAGAAGGCACTGGTCCAAAAGTTGGGCATTTCGAGAGCCAGTACACGCACGAAAAGAAACTAGCCCACACAAAAAGATATCGTCAGCCTCTTGGCCTAGCCTCAAATGTTATGCAACATAATTTCAACCCTGCTTGTGACATCGATTACACGACCAATGTTTACCTGCCGTCATGTGACTCATAGTGGGGGTTTTTTAAATCTCATTTAGTGCAGAACAGGAGTCAGGGCTCGAATTTCGTGAAAAAATGGAGGAGGAGGTGGAGGAGGAGGAGGAGGAGGAGGAAGAGGAGGAAAAGGAGGAAGAGGAGGAAGAGGAGGAAGAAGAGGAGGAGGAAGAGGAGGAGGAGGAAGAGGAGGAAGAGGTGGAAGAGGAGGAAGAGGAGGAAGAAGAGGAGGAGGAGGGAGAGGAGAAAGAGGAGGAGCAGGAGGAAGAGGAGGAGGAGGAAGAGGAAGAGGAAGGGGAGGAGGAGGAGGAGGAAGAGGAGGAAGCGGAGGAAGAGGAGGAAGATGAAGAGGAGGAAGAGGAGGAAGATGAAGAGGAGGAAGAGGAGGAAGAGGAGGAAGAGGAGGAAGAGGAAGAAGAGGAGGAAGAGGAGGAGGAAGAGGAGGAGGAGGGCAATACTGATAATGGCAATAGTCCCCATCTTAGACCAGAGGTGAATGACTCACAGATGAAGCCCTTGATTCCAAGCGTCTCAATCTCCATATAGACCAGGAGACGACTATAGGTCTCCACCAAGGCAGGGGACAGAGCCACTGACGTCTTCTTGTGACTGACCGCTGGCATGATGTCCTTACCCACGATGTGATGGATCAGACTGCCAAACAAAAGAGAAAGCACACGTAGACCCAAATCTCTCTTAAAAGTCAAAAGGCAATGTGCAGATGGTACAGGGACTGAGGTTTCCATCCTAGCAGGACCTTCCTCGAAGGCAAATTTTTTTTCTTCAAATTTAGTGGACCTGACGTTTCGTCCCCTTACTACTTTCTTTAGCCCTCACCTTGAGTTGCCTTTTGGGGCGTAATGTTTGGCGACATTGATAAAAAGATTTTTTTTGAAAGATTGTAGGGCTTGGAGGACTTTTGTGGTTGCCTGCACAGAAGCCAACTGATGATAAAGACCATAACACAGGCTCCCTGGGACTTCACAGCGTGCCCCCCAAAAAAGTGATAGCATCCGGGGAGAGGGGGGTGTGGAGGGGGGGGTCTCTGAGGCCCACCTCATCTTGGCGTGGACCGTCAGGGAGTCCAGCAGGCTCATGGAGAGGGGCGCGATGGGCCCGGAGGCTACACAGACGCCCGAGCCGGGCATCGGTACCGTGGTCTGGCCAGAGGTGTAGCAGCTGTCCAGTAGGGCTGCGATGGGCCGCGAAAACTTGTCCATACTTGTGCTGTCTGCAAAAGTCGTACAAATCCCCCCCCCCCAAAAAGAAAAATTGCAAAGAAAAATTCACCAGTGTGCTGGTATGTTCAAGGGATAACGCGGCATTGGTCGAGGTCAATAATACGTTGTCTGTTCCAACACATGCATGAAATAGCACACCTGTGAAAATTTCAGCTCAATCCGCCGACCGAATCTCGAGAAAATAGTGAACAAAACGCTTCCTTGTCTTTTGCGAAAATGTGGCAAAATCCACTGAAGAGAATCTTAAATAGCGTCCCCATACTATATCGCCCGCTGGGGAAAATAGAACTGGCTGCGCAATCCAGTTCCAGAGGTCTTTGGGCCACGTCCCTGTCCAGTCCCAAAACTCTATTTTTGCAAATTGTTTGCCTGTTTCAAACAAACAAAGAAAAACAGTGCTGAAAAATGGCCAAGGAAAGGGACAAACAGCGAAGCTGGTGGACAGACTAGAGTTAGATTAAAGAGAGAAGGGGGGAGAGTGGGGAAGGGATTAGAGGAGGAAAGATCAAAGGAAAGAATACAAGAGAAAATTGACAAATGTCAAAGTAAACTTTGACTAGACTGGGACTTGAACCTGAGACCTTGGGTTTTGCGAACCAGCGCTCTCTCATCTGAGCTATCCAGCCCTTAGATGGCGGCCTTCCATAAATAGTCAACTAGTCTTTCCCGGGGTGGGGGCGCCAGTCAGAAGCATTTGAGCATTGAATTGAATTGTTCAAAATTTCCCAGTCAGTTAAACGAAAACATAGAGCCCAAAAATGGCAACTTACAGGCATTGCAGAGCATGGCGATTCTGTAGTCATTCAACGGAAGGTTGGCGCAGTTATAACTCTGCTGCAGAAACCTAGAAAAAGGGAAACGATGGATTTCCTCGAAAATTTAACATCAGATTATGTGTCAAATTTCAATTTTGCAAACTGCTTACTGTCTAATGCGACCAAAATGCAAGTCTCATATATTAAGAGGCCGTGACGTTTTGATCCTACCAAGATTTCTTGCAAAGGCAGAATAAGAAAATCCCTGTACAGACTGTCCATCAAAAACCAAAACCAGACCGCAACTTCTTTAAGCGGCTCTATAATAGCCGCTTAAGCGTAAAAATCTGCTAAGCAAGAAATTTCTCCCCCGGTTAAAACGAGATTGCCAACCATATTTCCCTTGATGCTTGCTGTACTTGAGTTGTATTCTGATAGTGGTTGCTCCTTTTGATTCTCTGATTCATTTGGGGAAGAATTTTCAGGCTTAAAGGGGAATGCAACCCAAGAAATAAAGTTAGCTTATCTGATTGGGTGTTCAAAACAACGGGGAACGCAAATTCGACCTACGATTCCATGAAATTTCTCTCTTTATGAAAATCATACATGAGTGACTCGTCGGTAATTGTAGGTTGTTTTTAACACCCAATCGGATGAGCAAACTTTATTTCTTGGGTTGCATTCCCCTTTAAGCAAATTTGTGATGCTTACGCGGCACTGTGAAACTGGGCCCAGGGCATGGCTAAAAGTCCAGCCCTGACTTTCTTCGGGAGATAAGATAATGCTTTCTGTGTGCTATTTCTCCCCAATCATTCTTCTCCACGATCATGGCTAGTCAGGCTCATTCTTCAGGTCATATTTGGCTCTACGACATTCGCCCATGGGGCCAATTTCACTAACGCTTTGCAATCATTGCAAACGGCAAAAATCGATCGCCACGTCTGAAATCCGTTGCAACTTAGCGATTGGTGTATTTTAATTTTTTTTTTATTTTTTTTTTAATGTCCGATAATAGAATAGAATAGAATAGAATAGAATAGACAGACAGCGATCGATTTTGGCGCTTGCGATGATCGCAAAGCATTAATAGTGAAATCGGCCCCAGGTCTCCAGCTTCGTCTCGCGATCGAGACCACACTTGCGGACGAGAGTGCGGACTCACTCTAGGTGGAGTTTCAGGGACGGCGGAGCCGGTCGCTGTAAGGACAGCTTGTCTACCTGGGCCTTCCAGCTGAGATGGATCCAGATGCAGGCCATGGCCAACCGATGCGTGCACTGCGGATGGTTTATATCTGGAAAAGGCAGAGGCTGGGGTAAGGGGGGGGGGAGAGACGGGAGAGAATGATTGCGAGATCAAGGCAAGATCAGAAACTGCTATAGGTTTGTTAAAGGCCCTATACAACATTGGTAAAAGTCAAAGGATTGTCAAAGTTTGTGTTAAATCAAAAAAAAATATATAAAAAAAATTCATGCAAAGTTTTTTTTAGCTCAAATGGCAATCTGAGAAACTAGACAAATGCCCTTAGATGGTGGCCTTGCGTGAGAGTCAACTTGAACTTATTCAACAAATTCCACAGCTTGTTAGTGGCCTCTCCGGGCCACCTTACCTCCTTCTCCGGGAAGAAGATGTCAAAGAGTTTCAGGACGGGGAAGAAGTCGCTCAGCGTGTTCTTACGGATGCTCCCCGAGATGTACTGGAGTAAGACCCACATCAGGTGGTCGCGGCCCTTGGTCAGGTTACGGTTGCACAACTGCCAGCCACAAGGAAAACATCCCTGCTGCATTAGGCACTAACATTCTCAAACCAATCTCATCTTTATTCATCAGGGCCCATGCATATTCAACAGGCATGCAAATAAGGCCCAACCTCAAGCTTTGTGCCAAAGGGTCTGTACAATAAAAAAAAATGTATAACTTAATCCATGCTACAGAACTGTTTTGCAATATTGCTAATAAAACTGCTTTAAACACTCGTTCAGGGGGTGTATTTGCAAGTTTTCAGTTGTTATGCTAATGAGAATTTCAATATTCATGAGCAAATTCGTGATGTCATCACAGGATCATGCAACAGAAACTCAATTGGTTGTGTTTATAATCTACTGCCGAAATATATGCTTCATAATCATTTAGTGAAGGAGTTTTTCATCAAACCTAACCCAGGGGATTCATTAGCAGTTTGAAGGTTAATGTTTTCTGATGTTTTTTAAACTGTGGGTTCCTGACATGACCTCATTTTTATGAGGATATTTTTAAAGGTAAAAATTTTTTTTTAAAAATCTGACTCCACTAAAAAAAAAGAAGCTTGTGATGAATGTTTGTACACTTCAGATCCCTAGATGACAGCAGAAAATGAGCTTGACTGTGATATTCATTGCACAGACCCTTTCAAGATGTCCGTATCACAGGGATGGGATCAACGGTTGATCGGTTACCTTCTTGTTTAGGGACATGACCATGTGGGGGAAGCTGGCAAAGTTGAAGAGGACGAAGAAGATGAGCTGGCTGGAGAGGTGCTGCCAGAGGGAGTCGGTGGGGCTGCCCAACTCGATCGTCCCCTCCGTCTCCTCCGTCCTCTCCATGGCAACCACCACCAGGTCCACCAGCATCTCCTCCAAGACGTGACACCGTTGCTTTTGCTGCGATGACACAAACAAACAAACAAAGAAACAAACAAACAAGCACAAATAAATGGGCTAGCTCAACGTTTTCTTAACCATCTTTTAGTACTGAAAAAAAAAAAAAAAAGTTCCCAGTTTAGTTTTTCATCGATTTGTTTGACTTGGAATTGAAAAAGCTGCGTCCACTTTGTGTGATCCAACGAGCTGCTGCAGCCAGGTTTACAACAACGGGTTGTTTGCATCTGAATGAATTGCTTCTGACTGGCGTCCCCACTCTGGCAAAGACTAGTTGGGAGGCCACCATCTAAGGGCTGGATAGTTCACATGGGAATAGTGCTGGTAGGCAAAACCAGAGGTCTCAGGTTCAATTATTTTTCTTATTTTCTTTGCTATTTTCATAATTTGCCACCCCCCCCCAAAAAAAAAAAAAAAAAAAAAAAAAAAAAAAAATTAAAATTCTGGAAGAGCTTACCAACTAATTCGAATGGATTCTGTGGGAATCTGATCTCTTTTACCTGTATATTGAGTCCCAGTATTGTGCGCACCATGTTGCGTGAATAAGGCTGCTCTAGAACGTATCGCAAGAGGTTGGTCTGTCTCTGGGTTTGTTCCTGATGAAGGGATGGGAGGAGAGGGAAGAGAAAATCAGCCTGGAAGCCGAACAAGTCAAAGTCAAAGGCAGACAACAAGTGAAGGTTTTCACAGACAACCTCGGCCAATGAAAGTAATATCGATGTTTCTGACTTCAATCTCGTATGTGTGGGTTGTGAGTAAAAGTTTGTGTGTGTACAAGTTTGTGTGCGAGAGTTGACCAGCACTGCATTATTTAAACTGCAGTGTGGAGGTGAAATGTACTGACTTGAACAAGTGTGAACTTGAAATGACTTGGGTAAAAACTGACTTGGTACAAACTACAGTTTGGTACTTCTACAGAAGTGACTTGTGTATGAAGTGACTTGGGCACAAAGTGAATTGGGTACAAAGTAACATGGGTAGAAAGTGACTTGTGTACAAAGTGACTCAGATACGAAGTGACTCATGTACAAAGTGACTTGGGCAGAAACTGACTTGGGCAGAAATTGACTTGGGTACAAAGTGACTTTGGGATGAAGTAACTTTGGCACAAAGTGATTTTGGCACAAAGTCACTTCGGTACGAAGTAACTGTGATATTTACTCCCTGGTGTCGACCAAATTGAGCCGTAGCGTTCGAGCAACAAGCAACGTAAAAAGTGACTTGGGTACAAAGTGACTTGGGTATGAACTTGAAGTGACTTGGGCACAAAGTGATTTTGGCACACAGTCACTTTGGTTTGAAGTGACTTTGGTCAAAAAGTAACTTTGGTACAAATCAACATAGGTACGGAATGACCGACATCCATCATATTGACCCCCGACGGCTGGGGGTCGACCAAATTGAGCCGTATAGCTCTAGAGCAACGATGCCTGGACCTTGTCGTAGGGCAGCAGTCCTTTCAGGGGGAACATGAGGGAGATGGGGTCCAGCTTCCACGAGTTGTGGGTGGCGTTGAAGTGGCCCACGACCGGCAGCAGGCTGGAGCGGCCGGTGATGGACACCATGCGAGCCGTGGGCCGGAAGGTGTCAATGAAGTTGGTCACCAGCAGTCCGACAGCCTGTCGCCAAAAAAATTACGTACAAAGGAAAAAAAAAATCTCAATCAACTGATATGAGCATTCACTAGCAGCATCGTGGTACATGTTCTCCTACTCATCCTCATTGTCTGAAAGTACATTTACAAATGTATAGTACAGTGGAACATCACTATAAAGAATGCCGATAAACCAAACATTCGGCTTTAATGAACATGCCCTTTGGCTCCCGATTTTTGCGTGCAAACTATGTGGCCGCAACTTCCAAAAATTGATGCCCGCTATACTGAACAATTTCATGGATTTCATGTTAGTTATAGCGACGTTCCACTGTACTATCAAAGGTATCAGCTTCTTCCCTCGGTCAGATTCTCTCTCTGGAATTCCCTCCTTAGTTCATGTTTTCCCCCAGCCTACGATCCTGTCCTTTTTAAGAGGAATGTCAATTCCTATCACCAGCCTTCCTGTGTGACAGTTCCACTCTATCTCCTCCTTGCCTTAGCCCTTAACCTTGAGTGGCATTATAGCCTTGTTTTGGGCAAATTAATATAAAACAGATTTGAAAAAAAAAAAAAAAAATATGTTTCCTTGTTTTCAGTGGAGAATGGAGCCATGAGTATATTTCCTCCTCCGTACTCCTCTGTTTATGGCCACTACCTCAGCAGAAGGTTTGTTGGCTTGATAGGTGCAGAGTAATCAACCAGAAACTGGGGCCAAACGTTTGTTTTATAGATGCCTGTGATATTATATCGAGTAAAAGAGAAATACGACTGAAGCCTAAGCCCGAGCCTTCATTTCATAAACGGCCATAGTTCAGCCAGAAGTCTGGGTTCAAATCTTAGTCCAATTTTGTTTGCTATTTTCATAATTTGTCCACCCCCCCCCCCCACACCAACTCTCAAAAAGGAAGGTGTCGAGTCCTACCCAGTGCGTGTTGGGCTTGTCGTCGGGGAACATCTTCTTGAGCTCATTGACGGCGAAGTAGCTGGGCAGGAGGCAGAGGTTCCTGTCCAGGATCTTGGAGAGGACGCGGACGGCCGTGTCCAGCTGCTTGGTGGCCGAGACGTTGACCGAGATGGGGATCAGCTCAATCTTCTCCAGGATGACCTTGAGGAGATCGCGGCAGCCCTGGTTGAAGAGCAACAACCCCCCCCCCAAAAAAAAGTAAATAGAAAACTGTTGCAAACTGTTGGAAGAGCGCCGGTTGGAAGAGCACTGGTAAGTTAATCCAGAGGTCTCGGCTTCAAGTCCCGGTCCTGTCAAAGTTTTCTTTGCCAATTTTTCAATTTGTTCCAAAGTTCCCAGTCAGTTTTTCCTTTGTTATCCAAAAGAGCATTAAGACCTCTGTTTGAAAAAAAAAATTTGAGGGCCTGAAGTTCCAAGATGAGTTGGACTTGGACCTTTCTCGGTAAGCCCCTGGGAAAGGCTTTCGGGCTTTCTTCTTTTGAGAAGGGTCCTGCTAGGATCAAAACACGTCAGACCCTCAGATTCCACATCAATTAGCATGGGGGTCAGTTGGGCCAGTATTGCAGGCTGCAACATCTGACTTCACTTAAAGGCAATACAGTGATCCAGTAGGCCACGCCCACCATAGCAACGGCCAAGCAACCGCGCACATGCGCACAGCGTGTCACAATCGCCCACACGCTGTGCGCATCCACTACACACCCGCAACCACCGAAAGCACTTCTCACGAGTCTCCGTTGGACTTTGGTTTTGGAAAAGGCCAAAAAAACGTACATTTCCTCTCTTGCCCGGGTATCGAGAGTCAGAATTACAATGAAAATATAAACACCGCTTGACCATGGTTAAGGATAAAAACTCGGGTTTGCAAAGGAATTTCCTGGTACGTACGAAACAAAAGTAAACACAACGAAAAGTGGGTAGTAAAGAAAACAAAATTTAAAACATCATGTCGGACAAAATGGCCGCAATTTGTCGGACCTTTAATCGCGCGTTGTGATTGGTCAATTTGTCAAGGGGCGTGGCCTACTGGATCGGTGTACTGGAGTCCGTGCAAATGACACAAGGAGGCCTGCATACCTTGTAGTCCACGTTGACGATGAGTCGGTCCACCATCTGGAAGGATTTGCACCACAGCTCCGAGATCTTGTAGTCAAGATCGTGGGACGTGAGAAGGACCTCACAGAGCAATCTGGCAAGAAAGAAAACAAAACAAGAAGATGTTTGACTTTACTTTACAGAAAATGATGGAAACTAATGATAAATTAATGAATTTTTTTTTTCAGCAATTGTTTTCCTTTAATTGTTTGATTGAATTTACCCCCCCCCCCAAAAAAAATATATATTTATATTAATGTTGGTATTTCATCTGATTTATTGTGATTTATTGTGGTTTTATGTCTTGCCGAAATAAATGAAATAAAATGAAATTTGATTCAACCTCACGGCCTGGAATGTAACTGTTTACGCTACAAATTACCTTGCCTGTGTTAAAAAAACAAACTACAAAAAGTGGCCTTGAAGAAGTAGACTTTCTGTGGGTCATGAAGGCCATTCCAATGGGTATTATTTGGTGTCTGTGGCTACTGCGGCCTCTGTCTTTGCCCAAGGCTCGCTGCGATTTCCTCACCTGGACGGAATGCTCAGTTTCCCGGCGGCCGTCAGCAGCATGTCGCACAGCAGCTTGATGCGATGGTGGGATTTCTGGCGGTGAAGGTGGTTGACGTAGGCCTCCAGGACCTGCTCATGGGATTCCTGGAGGAGACATTGGGTGGATGTCCTGGGTTGAATTATCATCCTTGGTAACAACGTCAACGTCGTAAGTATCGTTGTTATTGTCCATCTTCTGATGCTCATTGCAATGCTCACCTGAGCACCTCCTTATCCTCCTCCTCCTCCTCCTCATCCTCCTCCTCATCAACCACCTCATCATTATCATCCTCATCACCCACCTCATCATCACCACCCCATCTTGATCATCCCCACCATCATTATCCTCCCCATCATCATCATAATCTTCATCATCCTCCCCATCTTTATCATCTTCATCTTCATCATCGTCACCATCTTCATCATCTTCATCATCATAATCCTCCTCATCCTCCCCATCTTCATCATCTTCATCTTCATCTTCATCTTCATCTTCATCATCGTCACCATCTTCATCATCATAATCCTCCTCATCCTCCCCATCTTCATCATCTTCATCTTCATCACCATCCTCATCATCTTCATCATCATAATCCTCATCCTCCCCATCATCACCAACAGCAACCTCACCATCCTCCTCCTCCTCCTCCTCCTCCTCCTCCTCCTCCTCCTCCTCCCCTCCTCAATTGTCATCTACACACCATCACCCTCATAATCATCACCGTTATTCTCATCCCTCAGCTCATCAGCCTCATCCCCCTGATCGGTGGATCCTCATCACCTTCTTTAACTTTGTTCAATCCTCTCCGTCCTCAACCCCCATCGGCCTCCCCCCCCCACCTCAATCCCGTCCTTCTCCAAACTCACCGGGGGAAGGGTCTTCCAGAACCGAATGAAAGAATCGATGCAGCACAGAACCTTATTCCTGTCCTCCTCGGGGGAATGTAAAATGCAGCTGGGGTGAAGAAAACGTACAAAACTACAGCGTATCAGACAAATTTGTCTTGCCATTTGAGAAAGAAACTCCAAGTGTGAAAACATCAGGACCCTGAATTAAACACACAACCGATGGTCATCACACAACCACATGGCCCCAACATCCAGAAGGGGAATGACTAACACCTTGAACTGATAATAATCCTTTTTTTGTGTTCACTCCTCCACACTTTCTCTCTTTGATCTTCCCCCCTCTTCTCACTAATCCCTAGTCCCTACCCTACTCCTTGTCCTTCCCGCCCTTTGATCTCACCCTACTAGGTTTCCTCTTTGTCCTTTGTTTCTCATCCGTGTCCTATTCACTCTCTAAATGCTTCTTTATATCTGTTTTGTCCCTGTCATTTGAGAAAGGTCCTGGCAGGATCGAAACGTCAGGCCCACCAAATTTTGAGATTTGCGTAATTTTGGTAAATTTGCTCAGTGAGCAGTTCGCAACATTTCTGTACATCAAAACTGATGCACAGCGTGAAAGTATGGTGAGAGGATATATGAGAGGTTGTACATGTAGCTTCATAGATATTAAACACAAAGTTTGCATCAAGGAAAATGTAAATCAATGAGGGTTTGCCCTGCTCGACGGGATAAACACTGAGTGCTCAGTGCTTTGCCCAGTGCCTGATGAAAACAATTCAGGCAGCTCAGGCGGGATTCGAACCCGCGACTCCCGCTTTCTAGTGCAGACAGTAGCTCTTCTCTTACTCTGTCCCCCTGAACAATTGATGTCGGTGACCCAATCTCAACTCCAAATTGAGAATTGTCTGAACAACACTGCTTTAGGCTATAACATCAATTTAAGGAAATTATTCCGCAAAGGATCTTACCCAGAAAATGCTTCTTCGATCGATGTCGTTTTCTAAAAAAAATTGAGAGACAAAAATGAAACAGCATTAGTTTCTTATTGACATGATTCATTCATGAGATCATAGATTGGCTGATTTCTTTATGGCTGCCCTATCAAAATATCCACAAAATTCCACCTGCTACGTACAGACTCCAGTATGTATGATACAGAAATCAGAATGTGGTCAAAGTGGAGGGGAAACAGGAACATGGCCAGATCTTGATGTAGCTAAGTTTTAATTATTGCCAATGAAACTGAGGGAAGAATCTTGTTCAATTCCTTCAGTAAGTGGAAGGTTTGCGGTGACACCATGTAGCAATTCTCTCCAGTCTCCTGACGACGGGCAGATAACAGGTAAGAAGCATTGATATTCCTCTACTATAACTACAACTACAAGTACAAGTACAAGCAGCCACACAAAATGATTGACGATTCGACTCAAAAATGTTCATGACTTACCAAGGCATCGTTCAGAATCTCCTGCACTTGGACTTCCATGGAGGATGCCATCGCATTGGTGCTCGATGGACGTTTGGTGGTCGAACTCGATGTTTCAATCAAAACAAAAGATCAAAAACCAAGTGGGCGACTTCCGTGCACTCTAAATGTCATCGCAAAGCGAGCACCTCACATCATCTGCGATATTCCCGCCGCTGGGGGAAAAAAGGGAGATATTTTCAAATAATCTGCAAAATTAATAAATGGCCCTGTTTGAGTACAAGTTACTCGATCAATACGGACGTTGTCAACATGTTCACAGTGTATTTTCATCAGTTCGGGCTAATGTTTCTAACTCACCTAGATTTAATGGCAAAGCACAGATAGATCGACTCCCCTTGATAACCTTCTCAGGATCTGATCATCGGTTCGGAAATTGTTCGATAATTTTTCTCCAAGAAGACGATTAGAATTTAGAACTAGTTAGGAAACTGTCCTCCGATTGCTTTGTGCACACAAATCAACAAACGCACGTTTGATTGGCGGCACGGAAGGGCGCCCTCCATTGCTCACATTGAGAAAGTTGAGCCCCTGTCTGACGCATCAGACTATCAAAAATAATAAGGTTTAAAATGGAATGCGTAGGGTACACTCACTTTTCCAAAAGAGGAGTATTCCATATTCATTTTATTTGAATTAAAATCCTTAAATTTTCATACATTACATTATTGATTGTAAAAGACACCTTTTTCCATTCCGATAATGACAGGGATATTGCTTCAAGACAAGCAAAATATGTGCCTACAGCCAGAGAATTTGCCATGTTTCTTGTGCCTGTACTGAGCTTGAGGCGGCGCTGCCTGTGCATGTGGGGTTTATACCCCATGCAACAAAATCCGACATGTCCTCGCGCTTGCGCAGTTGCAGTGCCGTAACTATAGAAAATGGAAGTTGCGTTACGGCCCCTAGCCAACAAAAAGGGAAAAGGAAAAGAAATTGTCGCCTGACTGGTCACCGCGTTATCTGCTTGTTCTGGGAACTCGGTCTCCATTATTAATCACATTTCCATCCGTTGGAAGTGTGTGGGGGAGGACTGGACAGAAAGAGAGAGATAGAGAGACTGGAGGAGGGGAAAGAGGGAAGGAGGAGAGAGGGAGAGAGGGGAGGGAAGAGAGAGGGAGTGGGAGGGAGGGGAGAGAGTGAGAGGGGAGGGGAGTGAGAGAGAGGAAAGAGTGGGAGGAGGGGGAGAGGTGGGGAGAGTGAGAGAGGTAGGAGATACTGGGAGAGCCGGAGAGGGGGTGAGCGAGAGAGAGAGAGAGAGGGGAGAGAGTGATGAGAGAAGAGAGGGAAAAAGAGAGAGGGGACCTGGGAGAGTGAGGTGGAGAGAGAGATAGAGAGAGGTGAAGAGAGACTGGGGTACATGGAGAGAGGTGGAGAGAGAGAGGGAGAGACAGACAGACAGATAGACAGACACAGAGACAGACAAACAGACAGACAGACAAACAGACAGAGACAGAGACAGATAAACAGATAAAGAAACAGAGAGAGACAGAGAGAGAGGGTCGCATGTGGCCTCCTTCCCGGACCTATAGTTCCTCGTTCAGGGGGGGACGTACGTCTTGGGGCTCGGAACGAGAGACGTGACAGCCTGCGCCATGTGAGGCAAAGCGCAGGGCGCGCCGCCCCGTCACGCTCTGGGCCCACTCGGTCATCATTTTTTGCCCCCCCCCCCCGGCCCCCTCCCCACGTCGTGTTTGGACTCGGTGCCCGCGCTTGAGGTTTGAGTGATCGATGGCTTTTCATAGTCGGCAGATCACCCTCGCCTTATGATTACTGCAGTATTTTTCTTTCGAAGTTATAATACATTTTTTTTCAAGAAAGGTACATGATGGATGAATGATAATCATGTCTACATACGAGCCATTACATACATGTCATTCTATTATTCTTGTTATAATGAATCAATACGTGAACGTTTCACGGTTGTCCATAAATTTTCGCTTTTTGGTTGCTCTGCCATTGTTTTGTTCAGTCTTCAGTTGTTTTCTGCTCTGCTCTGCTCTCCTGTGCTCTCCTGCCCTGCCCTGTCCTGTCCTGTCCTGTCCTGTCCTGTCCTGCCCTGCCCTGCCCTGCCCTGCCCTGTCCTGTCCTGCCCTGTCCTGTCCTGTCCTATCCTGTCTTGTCCTGCCCTGTCCTTCCCTGCCCTGTCCTGTCCTGCCCTGCCCTGCCCTGCCCTGTCCTGTCCTGTCCTGCCCTGCCCTGCCCTGCCCTGTCCTGTCCTGTCCTGTCTTGTCCTGCCCTGTCCTTCCCTGCCCTGTCCTGTCTAGTCCTGCCCTGTCCTTCCCTGCCCTGTCCTGTCCTGCCCTGCCCTGCCCTGCCCTGTCCTGCCCTGTCCTGTCCTTTCCTGTCCTGTCCTTTCCTGCCCTGTCCTGTCCTGTCCTGTCCTGTCCTGTCCTGCCCTGCCCTGCCCTGCCCTGCCCTGCCCTGTCCTGTCCTGCCCTGCCCTGCCCTGCCCTGCCCTGCCCTGCCCTGCCCTGCCCTGCCCTGCCCTGCCCTGCCCTGTCCTGTCTTGCCCTGCCCCGTCCTGTCCTGTCCTGTCCTGTCTTGCCCTACCCTACCTATACCCTGTCCTGTCCTGTCCTGTCCTGTCCTGTCCTGTCCTGTCCTGTCCTGTCCTGTCCTGTCCTGTCCCCTCCTGTCCCCTCCTGTCCCCTCCTCTCCCCTCCTCTCCCCTCCTCTCGCCTCCTCTCGCCTCCTCTCCCCTCCTCTCCCCTCCTCTCCCCTCCTCTCCTCTCATCTCCTCTCATACTCTTCTGGGCCGATGTGGACAATAAAATTAATCATAACAACATTAATACGGTGCCATTGTCTGATGTTGAAAACTTAAACAAAGAACTGTTTTACTGTGCCGTGAATAGCGAGAACGACCCTCACAAAATAACATCACGTGGTCCTCCACTCTCAGAAAATGAGGGTATCCTCACCGTGCAGATTGGTCTTACCGCGAAATATGATTGCGTAAGCACTTTAACAGGATAGTGGTCCGATGTCAGCGCGGAGAATAACATAATGACAAGGCGCGGTCGTATTACTAGCTTATGAGGGTTGTGTGGTAGAACGGAATAATCCCTGGCTAGCTGTACCAAGGGGTTTCGTGTGGACACACTCAGAACCACATGCCCGGGTAATCTTGTCAAGGGGAGACTATTAATTAGGGATCTGCACAGAGAGCTATGGAAAGACGAATGCTCAAATGTTTCATTGCGGGACAAAATCAGACATACTTACATTAGGCAAGTAACTAAGGTCAAAGATATCAGAGAAAATCAAGGACATGAAATGCAGATGGGTAGGGCACCTAACAAGACGACAAGATAACTTTAAGATAAATTTACTTAAAACGAGAGAGGACTGGACTTAAAAGTGTGAAGAATTGCTTTATTCTAATTTTGGGAATATGAAAATACACTACTAACAACTTACAGATGTTATAAAAACGTTTCGTTCAGTGTGAAACCAGACGTAATTCTCTCTCGGACTTCAACCCAAAAGCTGATTTAAAGTGAAATGAACAAAATGTTGCAAACGTTTTACTGACTAAAATTAACAAAATGCAAATCTGAAAAGTTACCAGGTAGTGGGCCTGACGTTTCGATCCTAGAAGGACCTTTCTCGAAGGCAGAGTTTAATCTTCTGCCTTTGAGAAAGATCCTGCTAGGATCGAAACGTCAGGCCCACTAAAAACGTTGGCAAAAGCTGACTTGTAAATTTTGGGCGAACAAAAGCCGGGGCCGAGCTGGAGCATGCCACGACATATGCAAGGAAGATAAAAAAGAAAACAAATAAACGAAGTCATAAAAAAAGAGAAGGAATGTCTAGGAGCACTGTGATTATTTAGCCTGTCCATCGCACCAGTACCAGCATGTGTTTTTAGAGTTACACTGAGCAAATATATGAGATGGCGACTACTGGAGTTCTGGTCGATAGGCCATGCGTACTGCGTAGCCTGCCAAGCGAAGTCGGGTTTATACAGCCACGCTATAGCGTCCTGTCATCAAACCCCCTTCACTAAAAAAGAAAAGAAAAAGAAAAAGAGAATCGCCCACGAGCGGCCTTTGATAAACAGGCAATGAGATAACCAGGAATGATTAATTAGAATGAAACGGTGCCGACCGTTCCAGCCTTATCGGAGGCCACTTTCATAATAATGGTTACGTCGCTCAAACCTAGGCTCAAATAATATTTATCCTGGGCTAAATAACGGGGTACAAAAAATTGCTCAATATTTTGAAGGCGGATGCTCCAGTGTTGCCAGATCATCCGCAATAAAAAATGTACTTGACTCATCATTAGCATGGATATTTTGTGTCATCCCTGGGCCAACATTTTTGGTTGTCAGCGCAAAGTAAACTGTTTATGGTGCACACGTGGCAGCGTGTGGGGACAGACACTCGGCGTGACCTTAGTAATAGGCCTAATAAGTATACGCCGCGTGAGTCATACAAGGCTGTGGCAATTAAAAATCCTTGAAATCGTGATGTATCTGGAACGCTTTCTGGAACCTAAATGAAGCTATACTTGGGAGAGCTGTACGGTGCAAGGGGTAACTTTCTTCGGAAATTCATCCAACAAAGCAAGTTTTTCATTTTCACTAAACCGTCTAAATATCCCCATTGGTTCTTGTAGTCCTTTTTGGAAAAAAAACTCTTTCAGATTAATGCAAAAATGCAAAAAACCGTCACGGTTTTCGCACCGGCCTGTTGTGCAAGAAATAGTTTATTACTCGCTAGTAATAATTAAACTACTTGTCCATGTTTGAGTGAAGATTTCTCGAGATGTCCATCATCCCAGACCGTAAGATTTCAACATGAGGATTTCATCATGACCATCTATAAACTGTGTAAATTAGAAGGAAATCTGTGGACATCGATGTTTTCCGATCTTCCCATTGTTGTATTGGGCCTTTAAGTCAGTAGGAAGTCTGTCACATTTTTGTCATAATTATTCCAATAGAATTTTTCAAACTCTCGTTTAAGAATTAATGCCCCCAAACGTACCTGGCGGACAGCGCAAGTTATGCACCACAACCATTTCGATTTAGACAACCGTGAGAAACGCGATTAACTTACGAGACACGAGGGACGGGCACCATAGTAAAAGGGTTTCCAAAAAAAAACAGATTCGCGAAGTGCGTTATCTATTTGCTAGTGGTCTGGTATCATACTCCCCATGAATGCAGTCCCTACACCTCTCCGTGTAAATCTTCAGAGGGCATTAATTTCCGCGAGCATCCTGAAACACTTCAAGGAGACAGGACACAAAGTGATACACGCCGGGGATGCCCTCAATGACGATCACCTGCCCTCCTCATGTCAGCAAGAAAATAATACGTGGACGGGACCCGACTCCGCAGAGAACACCAATAGGGGGGGAGGACGAGCTTGGGGATATCCGTTCTCCTTCGACATTCCTGCAAATCCTGACGAGGATTTACGGTCGCCGAGTCCCCCGACAGTCTTGGCAGGCGGAACCCATTAAAATACGGGGAAGTCGCTTTTCATCGTATGGACTTCTGCCCCGGAGGAGGAGAAGAGAGAAAAAAAAACTTGGTGCGTGGTATCGTGATTCAACACCAAGTTATTTTTTTCTTTCTTAAATGGGTGAAATATTTTACATGATGAATTCATCTCAATTATGAAGCGCCCGAGTTGCGATCCAATAGTATAGGAACTTTGAAGAAATGGCCTCCTAGGAGTGAAAGGGCAGGCCCCACTTTACAAAAAAGGGAGGAAATCTGGTCATGATAGACAGTAAAGAATTCGCAATATTTGTATTCATTCATCTTCCCTTACATTCTGTCTGAAAGGGGATCTATTCATTCAATTTGGTAACTAAATTGTATTATCGAATTTGTAAACAAGGGGATAGTACGGAGGCCCATCACGTACTATACGAGGACTAAGGAGGCCTCCTGAGGACATGTATTATAATCGTAAAAATATGTGTTTGATGTAATAATCATAAACAACGGGCTTTAAAATAAACAATAAAATCAGCACACATTGAAACAAATGTGTGTCATAGTTTTTGATGTCTTGTGTCTGTTCTAATTATGAATTGAACATTACCGTAATCAATTATAAGTCAATTCAAATCCCACTATCGGTGAAGGTCAAAAAATTGCCACAGTTTGTGTGATTATATATAACCATTAAACATTCCCCAAAAAGATATACTGCGAAGCTTTTTGGCTCAAATGATAACCTGAGAAAGTTAAAAAAAAAGGCAAAAAACGGTCACGTTTTTTCGCACCGTTCTGTAGTGTAGAAATAGTTTATTACTCGAGAGTGTCCAACTATTTGTCGATGTTTGAGTGAAAATTTCCCGAGAAGTACAGCATCCCAGACTGTAAGATTTGAACTTGAGGATTTTATCTTGACCATCTACAAACTGTGTGAATTAGAAGGGAATCTGTGGACATCGATGTTTTCCGATCTTCCCAATGTTGTATTGGGCCTTTAACAAGCATCAGCCACCATCCATTCCATCCATCCATTTTATTCGTCCGTCCGTTCGTTTGTTCTTCCGTTCGTTCAATATCACAGGGCAGTCGATGCCCAAAGATAAACGATACAAATCTCCCGGTGTGAAGCCTGGGAAGTTATTAAAACTGTCAGCGAATAATATGTCTAGCCTGAAGACAAAGAAGAAGACGAAAACAAATATCGTCATTTGATGAGCAGCGTCTCAATGTGCGAGGCTGGAGCCAGACGATGTGGTCTCACCTTGCCTGACTCCACGCTCAACGCGGGGCCCCTCCACCAATCACCCACGAGTAAGCCTACATCGCACGCGCATACCACTGCGCATGCTCCCAGACGAACTTGCCCACGGATCATGCATGCGTTGTTTTTATGTCTTACCAGCCCGCCGTGCGAACCAGATGGTAAAATCGCTCTTCTCCGTAAATTTCATTCTGTTGGTTTGGGGTTTTTTTTTCCTTCATCCGGCGCGGCCCGTCTGAAGTACGACTGACGGTCCGCCCTTGTCAGTCTCGGTCGCCGCTGGGCGCAAACGAGATTTTCTGGCGAGACTTCGGGGGACTGCAGGAGGACAAAGTTGTCTGGGCTGGAGTGAGGAACCGAGGTTGGGTCCTGGCCTTTCAAGGCTTTGAAAGGGGGCGCCTAATCGTCTTAAAGCAGGAATTGATACTGAAGATATGCCCCCCATCCACCCCATCCTCTCTCACACCGCTTGGAGCAGGATCATTGGAAAGCGACGATCTTTGCTCACACGCGATTGGCAGTATTCGAGCAATAGGAGTAAGACCGGGTTTTGGTATAGAACAATCGACCGTTAGGAGCGTGCGTGCGACCGATCAGGAGTGCTGTCGGAGGAAGGAGACACCTCTGCCTTGAGAGAGAGAGAGAGATCCTGCCACTTTTCAACTGCCGAGAGCGGTCGGGACTGGTATAGGGGCCTACGACTCGCGGACCTGGGATCGAGGAACAAACAGTCGGTCTCCCGTCAGCCCCCGCGCCGCTGCTGAATATTGGTGCCGACGACTAGACTGGTGTGCCAGCGATCGATTTCACCGAGTTCATCGTAACTTACAATGTACAATGCACGTAGGAGGATTGGAGATGCAAAGGGACCATGTATGCGGTGTATCACAACTTACGATGGGTTAGCCTATTCCCATCATTAAGTTAAAGGCTTTATGTGCAATCCACCGCGGAAGACTGCCAACGAACTCACTGACACTTTTCCCGAACTATTTCCCCGTTGACGAACTATTTACCCGCTGCCGAAATATTTCCCTGCTGGCGAACCTTTTCCCCGCTGACGAACTATTTCCCCGCTACTGAACTATTTCCCCGCTACCGAACTATTTCCCCGCTACCGAACTATTTCCCCGCTGTCGAAGTATTTCCACGCTGGCAAACTATTCCCCCGCTGCCGAACTATTTCCCCGCTGCCGAACTATTTCCCTGCTGGCGAGCTATCTTCGAAGATACGTATAGATGCATATACGCGTGTCTGTTGGGTAATACCGGTACTTGATAAACGTGTGGTATGCACCTTCCTGCCCGGATCGCCTTCAAACCCACGGCGAAAAGGTTGGCGATTTGTTTCTCCTTTTCGAAAACAAAGGCCGACGAAAGCGTGCTGCATGCATTGAGGAGTGACGAGTAACTAAGCTATCTGGACCAATAATAAGCCACGCCTTGCAAAACCCGATTAATTGCGACGAGTGGCATTCATGGACCGAGAAAAAACAACAACAATATTACGTCACGCGGACTGCACTTCAGTGCGGGCGTACCAGCAATAAATTGGTATAGGCGTTCATCTACTCGTGTGCGCGTTTTATTGGCGGCGGCCGAAGAGGACAATGTGAAGCTGAGACATATTTGTTTTAATTGACAGCGTGCTGGCCGCTGGATACCCTCAAGGTGAACGAGCTCAAGGCGCGTTCTGTGGACGTACGTACGGTGGGGACACATGCATTTCCGCATCGGCCGCGTTGCTTTCAATTAGTCGGCCGGCGCTTATCGGCAATCTAAACCTGGCCACTGCACTGTGGCCCGCACCGCGGTACGTCTGCCAGCCAGATAAGCCCGCGTTTGTGACAATATACAGGAGCGGCTGAACGTGAGAGTCTACGAGAGGGGGACGTCGTGATACGTGCTTCCCACGTTGCGCGGCGGTGTAGACGCGATACCATTGGTTAGTAGGAAACTCACAAATACCACAGGCTTCAAGCCGATCGCCTGCCTAGTGCCCACCTCTCCAGTAACGACCGAGCAGTGAAGGTTCATCCGCCCCACGAAGTTCAACGCGCCAGATTTCGTGAGAGGTTTTGTTGTTGTTGTTGTGT